>JAMKCH010005863.1:0-66615 GCA_023653785.1 Ophioderma brevispina
GCAGACAGGGCCATAGCAAAGATGCAAATTGTGCAGCAGCCAACCAAATCACAGAGACACGGCAAATACATAGAAATGCATCAAAATGGGTTAAGGGAATTGACTTTAAAAATGTGAGTGACCTTTTTACAATCCTGACACAGGAAAGTCTTGAAAACTTCTGACGGAAAAAAAAAAAAATGTACCGGTGTTTGTCTCAGCTTCCAACAGGCCAAGCCGTACGAAACTTGCGATATTTTTAGTCGAAAAAGGCTATTGCGCTTACACAGAATTTTTTTTTTGTATTTGCATTCTTGGACAAAACTGTTTTATCTTGACTAGTCAAAACAAGGAAACGTTACAAATCTGTTGAAAACCTTAAAAACACACACAAATGCAGTAAGGCAAGAAAAGAAAAAAATAAACAAGTAGTTTCCCAGTAGACATGCGCATTTGATTTTTCGAGCAATTTTAAACCCACATTTCATTTTCATTGGGCCATGTTAGGAGCGTCGTATCACAGGATACACCCGGCCCCGAATCAGCTTACACAGTTGAATAAATCCCGACACCCCCACAAGCCCATTAGGAATGACTTGTGGACACGCTAAGAGAAGAAGAAGAAACACATTTCATTTATTTTGACTTACTAGGAAAATTTGCATTTGCGGGAACGGGCCCCTGCGTACTAATTGGGTAAATTTCAAAAATTTGCAGGATGTAATAAGTGAAGCCTGAATGTAAAGTTTGTAGCTGTGCAGAAAAAAAGTAATCATTGTATATCAATATAACGTTTTGCCAAAAATGCGTTTTTTTTTATTTATTTGCTTATTTTAGGCCAAAAATTGGACTCTAACTAAATTTCCATTTCACCAATTTTGTGGAGCAAAGACTTATTTTGTTGATGAATCATTACAACATAAGGTCTACCAAAAAAGCAAACAATTTTAATATTTAATCTTTCGTTTTTGGCAGAAAATATATTTTTTAAAATTATTATCATTTTCTCATTGTCACCAAAATGCATTTTATGGCAACAACACATTCTAGCCAATTGTTTATTATTAAATAGAGAAAAAAATGCAAAGTCTGTATGGACACGGCACACAATATACAGAATATATCGATAAAAATCATGTGTTAATACATAATTGTGGTGTTTTTGTCCATTGTTAAAGGAAAAATTCTAATTTGTTGATTTTTAGCCAAAAAAAATTGACCTTTCTATCCCAAACATAAATCCTTCTACTGTATTTGTGCAGCGAAAAATCATCTGGCCTTTGTATGTAGTGTTTTAAAATGTTAGATCTAAAACAAAAAGGGTAATTATGTATCAGAATTGTGTGCTTTTGGATTTTTTAAAAATAAAAAATCATGTTTTTTCTTTATTTGGTTAGGTAGGGTTTTTTTGGCCAAAAAACACCCCGGCCACCAAAATTATTGACCACAACCATCAGTTTCTTAATCCTATATAAGTGCTTTGAATAAAGTGGTTGTGTTTTGTTGTACGGAGGGGAGGGTACTCGAAAAATAAAGCACTTTTTGAAGCTTGACCGCTCGCCCAGTTGCCAACACATGATTTACTCACTTCAAACAGCTTATTAGATCTTGGAGTTAGGCGCTGAATGCATAGGCGTACATCCCGGGGGATGGGGGACTATATCCCCCCAATATTTTGATGAGGGGGGATGCCAATACGTTCATCACCCCCCCCCCCCCCCAATGTGATGCCCGTTCATGTGTTTTTGACCAAAAATAACCTCATATTTACAATAACGTTAAAAAACGGTTAAATTTTCGGTCGATTTCGCGCGCATTTTTTTTCTAATTACAATTACATCAACGATTTTATCTTCTAAGTGCACAAATTTTACACATGTGCTAGTAATGGATTTTTATAGCAAACCCCGTTTCATCATAAATTTTCTTCAACCCCACCCCCCCCCCCCCCCCAATGTCAAAAAGAAAGGACATCGCCGGTTAATGAGGGAAGGAGGCCCTCTATAGTCATCATATTCAATTTCACCATCAATTTTGAGTTGGTGTTTTACAACTACGTTAACATGTACGCAAGGTGTTTTTTATTTTAATTCTCCATTCGCAATTTATGAGCTAGTAAAATCTCACTTCAATGCCCACAGTTCAGTACCCTCCATTCGCCAGTGTATTTAGAAAATACAACCCCCGGGTTTTTGGTGTGATATATAATACCTAGAATACACAAGTCAGTTCATGTCAATGTATGACAGGTACAACTCAAGAACTGATGTCCTGGTCGATGAGCATATTGTAATCAAGTGACTTGATCAAGAAACAAAAATGAGAATAAATTGAGAAACTTCTGGGGCATGCTCTCTGGAAAAAGCAAAGCTGAGAGCATGCCTCCATTCAATGGCCATTTATTACTTTTATGAAGAAACAGAAACAGGAAGATGTTGCATAAGCTGCCTTTGTTTTGGAGCTTGTTAAGTGACGCCTAGATAGACCTTTTGTCCTCCATAAGCTATAAAGAAGCTACATGAGGCAGCCCTTGATAACAATACCCAAATACCTATAGCTTATTAGCTAAGATTTGGATTATATAACCAAGCAGACTCTGGAATACAACACAATGGCCCATGACCGCGCTATTTATATCATGAATAAGTTAACTATTACTATGATACTATGAACTAATAAAATCACATGGCACAGTTCAATAGCTTTCATTCACCATTATATTGAACAAATACATCCCATGTATTTTAGTACGAGGATGATACCCAGGACATGCATCATCAGCTGTTGTTAATATGTGCTCATCCAAGACTACTGATGAGCCCTTGCAGAAGCATGCCTTGCCGCATAGTGAGGTGGTATGTGGTTTTAAAGGTAATAGCTTGTTGGTGTTTTTTTTGGGAAATTCCATTTAGTGTTCCGGCCCCCCAAAAAACAAAAATGCAAACATGAGGTCTTACCCCCCCCCAAGAACCAGAATTGCACTCATATATATGGTCCTAAATAAGATAGCGCACATCCTTGAAAAGCGGCATTGTGGTTCTTGGGGGGGGAAAGGGTTCAATATGGAATCCAATATCCCATGGAAGCCTGTATTATAACTTTACATAAAACCGACTTTTGGGGAATTTATGTAAGGTAAAGTGGGATTTTTTTTTGAAAATCAGCAAAAGGTAAACTTTAAGCCAGTCGCTTTATGATTTGAAAAAACTTTCAAGTCATCCGATCTTCATGAAAACTATAGAGGGCGTCCTTCATTCTTATCCGGCAATATCCTTTACGCCATTGGATGAATGAGCACTACATAATGTCAGCTAATTGGTAAATGATCAATACTCCAACTATTGATGTAGATTTACAACGCAGTCTTTGCCTGAAAACAAAAAGAGGAATGTTTTGTGGAAGGTGTGTGAAAATGAAATAACAAGGCTGGGTCTTGCATACAGTCATACTTGCTTGCAAAAAAATGTACCATATTACTGTGTTAAAGGTGGTTCATCTTCATCAGCGGACGTCTGCAGAGCTAACATTGAGAAACATGCTTTTTACGCAACGCGTATGCGTCATGAATCCGGCACGCAAAGCATGTTCAAGACTAGCATCGGCGGACGTTCTGGCGAGAAGTATAGGAACCCGCCATAAGGCATTGCCACTATTTCATTCGCCTGAAATAATAATTGTCATGTAAACGAATGTAAGTGTGCCAAAAATATGTACCCTTATATGCTTTGTAGAGGTGTGTTCATACTTCATCGGCGGACGTCTGCAGACGCTAGCTTTCGAACATGCTTTTTACGCAACGCGTATGTTCATGCATCCGTCACACGCAAAGCATGTTCAAAAGACCAGCGTCGGCTGAAGTCTGCCGATGAAGTATGACCCGCCATAAGGCTTGCACTATTCCATTCGCCTGAACTAATATTGTTATGTAAACGAATGTAGTGTGCAAAAATAGTAACCCATTATATGCTGTGTAGAGTGTGTTCATACTTCATCGGCGGACGTCCTTGCAGACGCAAGCCTTTCGAACATGCTTTTTTACGCAACGCGTAGTTTCAGCATCGCACGCAAGCGTTTCAAAGAACTAGCCTCGGCGACTTCCTGCCGATTAAGTTGAACCCACCATAAGGCATTGCACTATCATTCAGCATGAAATAATAATTGTTAATGAAAACGAATGTAGTGTGCAAAAAATATGTACCATTATTGGCTGTGAATATAGGTGTGTTCATACTTCCTCGTCGGACTCTGCAGAAGCTATCCTTCGAACCTCTTTTTTACGCACGCGTATGCTCATGCAATCCGGCACGCAATACGTGTTCAAAAGACACACGGCGACGTCTGTCGATGAGTATGAACCCACCATAATGCATTGCACTATTCCATTCGCCTGAAATAATAATTGTTATGTACACGAATTAATATTATACTTCAATAAGGGTTTCGTTTCATCCCTCGCTGCACTGTCCTTGCAGTGGCCGATATATCGATATTTGCTGCAGCAACCCAACTAACCTTGGCTGCAGCCACAGTAAAAAATTTACTCGGTGGCATACCGCAATGCATTATACTGGAGCAGAGACCGTAATTCGAGGGCACTGCAACTTCACCAAACCGCAACGCACTTTGCAGTGTAGTCTGAACTAACCTTAACTGTTTAACCACGTCCTCAGGACGCCAAGGTCAGAAACACCCCTTTAAATCAAACAAATGACCTGTTCACAAATGATCTGAATTTTCTTAATACCACTGCTGTAAATATGTCTTTTGGGAAAGAGTTCTATATGTACCAACCCCCTTTCAAAATTGTACAGGAACCAATTATTTTTTATTTAGGGCCCTAAACTACAATAATACCCTAACCCTAAGGCCCACAATAAAACGACTTTGTTACATGTCCAACTTCGAAGAGGAGGTACAAATGGAACTCTTGCCTTAAGGCTTTACAATCAGATTTGGACACTTAGTCGCAGAATCGAAAAACCACAGTAGACAAAGTAGCGTTCAAGCTCCCGTACGTGGCTTCAAAAAAATGCGCACTGGTACTGCACCAAATTTAATCTAACATCTCTGGAGATCATTCTCTGGCCTTTTTCTCACGAAGGGAGTTTTTTATATTTTTTGCATCAGTTTTAATAGGTTTAATAATAACTATTACAGTATCCTCATGCATAAACAGAGCCTAATATGTCCAGTTGGAGCACACAACAAATGACATCACTGGCATTGTTATATCATCTTTATAATTAAAGAAAGGGGATAAGCCGCGAATAATGCGAGAGAATACAAAAATGTGGAATGCATTTTTTTAGCTTATAAATCAAAGCTAACTATGCACAAGTCCATATCACTACTTTGATGTAGGAACAAATGCACCAAATAGTGAAAACTGCGTAACAAAAAAAAAAATGAGGATATTTGTCAACGTCTCCCCAAATAGCAGGGCAACATAGATTGCTACTCAATCAACACTAAACATCTGATTGTGGTTTAAACGCAGTATAATTAACAAACACGATCATTATATTTGTGTCGGCGTCAAATGTACAGTTCATTGTGCAACCATATTCGACTCTTCCAAATCTGAGATATTCACATTAAAAAGCTGTTTTGGAATTTTGATACACACGTGTGAAATTACCGATCATATTAAAAGTACTCTGCCTTGTTTTAATACATTGACTAGCCAGCCACTTGGCAGGTAATGTAGCACACACACGACAGAGGTACATTGTGGGAATACCCCCCACAAAGTTGTGTGTTTTTGTGTATAAATCGTTACAACAACAGGCATGTGGGGGTATTTGTAGTTATATTCTACACTGTTGGATTATTTGGGTAATAAAGTTTTACACCCTCACGCAATAATACAACTATCCAATGTGTAACGCTGTGGGCACCCATAGCTAGACCTTCTCCCCCCCCCCAAGAGGCCAAAAAACAGCATTTGCAGAGATTCAGTGTGGGCGTACTCCCATAATGACAAACACGCCCACAATGTACCTTTGTACCTAGATTTAACTCCCACAATGTACCCTCTGTAAGAACATCTATGCCAGTAACAAAAAATACCAAAATAACGAATTTTTTGATGTGTTTTCTGATCAGCAAATCGCTGCTTCTTCCTTTAATTACATCATGGGAAACACCACAAACACAAGCAAGCAACTCCCTCCTGTGCATGAATTACAACACCAACATCATGTCAACTCGGCACGCTCGCCATTTCAAAACACGGACATTTACTTCGCATTTCCCAAGAAAAATCGATGTCCGTGTAGACAATGTTTTGTCTAAAATGGTCCCTTGTTATACCACCCGAAACCGTTCAAAGAAAACTTCTAACCGGTCACATAATTTTTTGTTTTAAAAAAAACCTTATAATTCAACCCGAATATCAATTCCACCAGACGCCGGCCTACTAAAGTCTGTTGTCGAGACTCTTATTTGACCAATACACTCATAACAATAGCTCAATAGCTCAGCGGGATGTTGTCGGCAGCTGTGGGAAACTCATGTATTTTGCAATCTGAGTTTGTTTTGCACACACAGCAGTGGAAAAACCCAAACTATTTTATAGTGCTTAGCTCCATCTATATTGTAAACAACACCTGGGATGAATTTAAACTACTAGTTCTCCAGGTAGAACAAGGCTGTAATATTTAATTAATCTTTCCCTGGAGATGGCCAGCGCACGATGTGTTGAAAAAACCCATGTGCGCTTGGCCGGATTCGAACCGGCGCCTTCGTAGTTAATGCACGACGCTCTAACCGACTGAGCTATCAAGACAGGGTCGTAGAAGAACGATAGATAGCATCTATAGGGGTTAGGTTCGAAAGGTGTCCTTCGCTTTCCTATCGGATATCATCAGAACTGTATATTTATAAAAAATAACATATACGATTATATTTTGTTTTTGAAATTTAAACTACTAATTACTACTGTAATTATTATAAAAAAAATATATTTATTAATCTTTCCTGGAGATGTCCAGGCGCACGATGGTGTTGAAAAAAAACCCATGTGCGCTTTGTGCCGGATTCGAACCTGGCGACCTTCGTATTACATCACGACCGCTGATCTAACCGACTGAGCTATCACGCAGGGTCCCGGTAGAAGAACGATAGATATCATTTATAGGGTAGGTTCGAAGGTGTTCGAAATATAATTTTTCTGAATGCTATCCCGAGGAAAGCGAAGGGGACACTTTCGAACCGTAACCCCTATAGATGATATCTATCGTTCTTCTACCGACCTGTTGATAGCTCAGTCGGTAGAGCGTCGTGCATGTAATACGAAGGTCGCCGGTTCGAATCCGGCTCAAGCGCACATGTTTTTGTTTATTCAACACCATCGTGTGCGGCTGCCATCTCCAGGGAAAGATTAATAAATATATCAACACCTGGATGATCTCAACATAGCACTATGCGAATTCCATGTTTCTCTTTCATAATCATGACAATAAACAAAGTACTTTTCTCAAGTAAAATAGAGAAATATAATAAAATGATACTTTTAGCACAAAATGGAGGATAATATAGCATACCTCTCCTTTAAAAAGGCAAGAACATAAAGTTGCACAAGGTTATACACGACTAACCTGGCTGCCGTAAGGATCAAAAATCTTGGGTGGACTGGAAAAAGTGCTTTAAAATGTCTGAAAATGCACAGGTTATATTAAGAAAGTGATGAAATTTCATGATTGACATGGTAGACTGGTATGTTTTCACAAACTAAGCGGCATTTGGAGAGTGAATTTGAGGCAATTTACTCCGCGGTCATCAATTTCACATCGATTTGCAAATTACTAGCTTTGGCGACTATAGAGAATCTTGGGTTGGCGGTCTGACATCGGGCGAGTTTGGTGATTCGTAACTAAACAAATTTCTGGTCATCATATGTTCAAAATTTGGTTATTTGGTGATTTTAGCTTGTACTTTGGGGTGATGTTGTTGTATTTCCTCTGTGAGAGTTTTAAATGTGAAAGAAACATGCCCAAAGTTGCCATTTTTCCCAGTATAAGTGAGTTAGTGGTGTGTAACCACAACAGGGCATGAAATAAGATGTGCAAAATAAAACCATGGATGTGTTAATTATACTGTATTGCATTGCCTTATTTATTCTTAGCTGAACACGTTTTTCAAGACAAACACACTGGGCTGGAATATTTACCCCCAGACACAATTTTGGATTTTTTTTCCGATAGCACAAATCAATTTAAAAAAAGTAGCAGTCGTCATGTTCTTAAATGTTCATCAATACAACTGAGCAATTACTTGGAAGGAAGTGCTTCCAGTAGAATACCAGGAGCAATTGTGTTGTTTTTAAAGCAAATATTGGACAAGAGAGACTAGCACTTGCTTGGAAGCGTATAAATAAACCATACTTTTTACTTACGATATGTAACACATAAAGTACTTTACTAGATTCTCAATCATGGAGCTTGCGCTATTGATAACACATGCATATTGCAGTACAATTTTCCGGTATTTGGCGATTTCTCGCAGGGTAGTAATTTCGCTACGAACATTTTCGCCCGAAACCGAGGGAGAAAACGCCATATGAAAAATCGGACCTTAATCGTGTCACCCACCTTTAATGAAAACTGTCCACCAAATCACTGACGTTTTTATGATTTAATTTAATGATACGTTGAATTCACACGCCCGGTCTCGACTTTTTCTTTGAATAACTAATTGCATTTCCCCACTTTCCCTGGCATTTGATTACTTTGTACAAATAAACGTACTGCGGAAGGGAATAACAGCTATCGAATGCAACTGTGTAATTAGGACAAGAGAGAGAGAGAGAGAGTGTGTGTGTGTGTGTGTGTGTGTGTGTGTGTGGTGTGTGTGTGCATGTGTATGTGTGTGTGTGTGCCAATCGCTAAAATCAAACCTTAAAGATTTGAAGTAATTTGCCATAGATGTTGCTATTACAGTGCTAATGCTATCAACAAGAAATACAATGTCAACTAAATTTGAGTGAGTGCAGTTTTAATTATTTATAGACACGTGAGTTCATTTGATGCTTTTTTTGCTTACTCTGACCCATTTCCCTTCTATAATAGCATATAAATCGTGCACAAAGTTATAAACAGATAACAGATATAAGAACCGCCTAATCAGTTTATCACCTCTCTACATATTCTTGCTAACTTCACCTATTGCATTCTTTTTTTAATAAAATCCTATCCCTTCATAAAGCATTTCTTATTAACTTACATTAATGCAGACTTAAGATTTTCACGCATGAATTGTGATTACGTAGTAACGTAGACTCTATTTGCCAGAACATACAAATTTTTAATCAACATGAGAAAAGAATTTGGTGAAACTTAATCATTAATATGACGAAAAAACACTTGCACTAAAATCCTGTAGCTATCTAAAGTGAAGACGCCCATTCTAATGTCCATATTTTAAGCTCTACACACGTAGTTTTCATTCCAGCAATTAACACTTTGGTCATGCTGGTAAAGGCAGTCGCCGTCTGTGAACGTAAAGAAAGTCCACAATATTATAATTACCGTCCTGTTCTGAACTTAAGACTCAGGACCTGTGATTTATTTCTATTCTAGCACTTTAATTTTAAAAGTTCCCGGTATGCCGTTTGATTTAACGTACAACCTTTATTATGGCATGGTCACTACAGTCACAAGGAAGTTCATAGCAAATATAATAGCGATCACAATAGCCGCCCCACCGCTTTTACAAAACTTCGTCAGATTGGAAGCGGCACTCTGCCTTTAATATGGCTGGGTTGCACTAACGCTTCAGCATTCCTGTGACGCAGTTGGTTTACCATTCCATCCTAACTTGAATACCTGTTATCTTATAATATAGAAAGTATATTCAGTAACAATCTCCACTTGCAGTGCCCATATGTTTTTACATTGGACTATCTATTGCTGTGATCTCTTTGTCTCTCTCCAACGGCCGTTTAAATTTTTCTTACAAATATTCCGGACTTTTGCTCAATCTTCTGCATTACTGATGCTTTGTTGTAGAATACCACTTTTCCATTACTTTGTTTCCCATCTACAGTTCGGTATTTCTCACCAGCGCTGTTGCTATTGACAGGTACTCTTCCGTGTGCCGTCCACATGATCGCCCAATGACTCCGTATCGTGCAAAACTTATAGTCGTCGTGTGTGTCTTGTGTCTTGTTCTTTCCGTGCTTGTTAGCATTCCAAACTTATTTGCATTTGGGTTAATAAGGCTACCATTTGGTCCAAAAACGATCTGCACCCGCATTAGCGGCGCTTTGTTCACGCATCTCCAACTAGGTATCCTGTTTTTGTTTCGTTCAATTGTTGCAGCGTATTAGTTGTAGTTTTCTCTATCGTAAGGTGTTAAAGCTTAAAACGGCCCAGCAAGTTACGAATGCGGAATTTCAGTATCCAGGCCGACGCATTCGATCCCCATCGGAGGTGGTGCCGAAATGCAGGAGACAACCGTTAGCAGCAGTTCACAAGTACAGCCGTCTCCTCCTCCCTCCTCCGCCCTCGAGACGTCCTAAAGAAGCATTCGTAGAACATGGCTCAACTACATCTGCACCCTCTGTAAAGAATGTCATCGCCACAAATCACGGTGTTTCAAAAAACACAGTTGTTCCTTGCGGAAGTCAAAACCAAAATCGCAGCTTAAAAATGTGGATGTAACACTACTTTCACTGAACAACCACAGCGCGCCAACCAGATCCAAGGCAGCCGCCGCCTTCTTTACAATGTACAGAGGCGAACCAGCAAGATGCCTTTCTTTGACTACTGCAGTATTCATCGTGACCTGATTGCAACCATGAGCTTTAATTTGAGTTCCCAAGTTCGTCTATCCTCCAAGCTAACCGACGGATCCTGCATACCTGGACCATACAGGGGTTATCAAATATAGGTACGATAAATCCTGCCATTAATCCCGTATATTTACGGGTTTTGTCACTAAAAGATTTCGGAAGACTGGCTTGAAAGGTATTGGCGAATACCAATGGCCATGGAACGCGTGAAACCTACCGGTTCTCCTGATATTCATGTTATTTCAACATCAAAAAATAAGAACGTTATTCCAATTTCTCAGCACAAGGCGAAATCTTAATATGTTGTTCCGATTTTCAGTATTTTTTTTTTTTTTTATATTCATTATAATAATTAAAGTATATTAAGTAAAATCTCCACGTTGCATCGCCCATATTTTTATATTGCTGATCTCTTTGTTTTGGCTCTCCAACACAATATGTTCTTACAACATTCGGACTTTGCTCATCTTCTTCCTAGTTCTGGGGCTTTATTCGTAACCGCATTCATTACTTACTTGGTTTCCATCTACAGTTCGGTATTTCTCACCAGCGCTGTTGCAATTGACAGGTACTATTCCGTGTGCCGTCCACACGATCGCAAAATACAAAATGATCCGTGTCGTGCAAAAAAACTGGTAGTTCATAGTGTGTTGTGTCTTGTTCTTTCCGGGCTTGGTAGCATTCCAAACTTATTTGAATTTTGGTAATATTAATCAGGCTACCATTTGGTCGAAAAACGATCTGCCCCCGCATTACGGCGATTGTTTCAGCGTCTACAACTAGGTATCCTGTTTTGGCGTTTCATTGTTGCCAGCGTATTAGTTGTAGTTCTCTATCGGTAGGTGGGTTTAAAGCTTTTAAGGCCCAGGTTACGAATGCGGAAATTCAGTATCCCAATCCAGCCGCGCAGTCGATCCTCCCATCGGAGGTGTTGCCGAAATGCAGGAGACAACCGTTAGCAGCAGTTCACAAGTACAGCCGTATCCTCGCCTCGAGGACGGCCTAAAGCAGATTCGTAGGGGACAATGGCTCAACTACATCTGCACCCTCTGTAAAGAATGTCATCGCCACAAATCACGGTGTTCAAAAAAAACACCAGTTGTCCGTGCGGAGTCAAAACCAAAATCGCAGCTTACAAAATGTGGATGGTAACACTACGTTCACTGAACAACAACAGCGCGCCAACAGAAAAAGGCAGCCGATGCTTACAATGTACAGAGGCGAACAGTAAGATGCGTCTTTTGACTCTTGCAGTATTCATGTGACTTGGATGCACATTAGCTTTTAAGTTAGTTCAACCAGGATCGTCTAGCTCAAGCTAACCGACGAAATCCTGCAATTACCTGGACCATACAGGGTTATAAAAATATAGTACTGATAAAGCATGCCATTAATCCCGTAATTTACGGGTTTGTCAATAAAGATTTCGGGAAGATTGCATGAAGGTATTGCGAAATACACCAAATGGCCATGGAAACGCGTTTTTTTGATATGTTTGTAACTACCGGATTCTGCCGACATTCTAGTTTTAATTTCAACCATCAAAAAAATACAAGCGAACGTATTACCCAATTTCCTCAGCACAAGGCGAAATAGTAATATGTGTTGTCCGAGTTTCAGTATTATATTCATATTAAAATGAAAGTATTATTAAGTATTAAAATCCCACGTTGAGCGCCCATATTTTTATATTGCTGATACTTGGTTTCTCTCCAACGACAATATGTTCTTACACTTCCGGACTTTGCTCATCTTCTGCATAGTTCTGGGGCTTTGTCAGAATACGCATTTCATTAACTTGGTTTCTATCCTACAGTTCGGTACTTCTCACCAGCGCTGTTGCAATTGACAGGTACTATTCCGTGTGCCGTCCACACGATCGCAACTGACTCCGTATCGTGCAAAACGGTAGTCATAGTGTTTCTTGTGCTTTCCGTTCTTGTTGCATTCCAACTTATTGCATTTTTGGTTTATGGCTCCCATTGGTCGAAAAACGATCTGCACCCCATTATCGGCGATTTTTTCACGCGCTACAACTAGGTATCCTGTTTTTGTTCGTTCATTGTGCCAGCGTATTATTGTAGTTCTCTATCGTAAGGTGTTTTAGCTTTAAAGGCCCGCAGTTACGAATGGCTGGAATTCAGTATCCAGCCGCGCAGTCGATCCTCCCATCAGAGGTTTTTTGCCGAAGTGCAGGAGACAACCGTTAGCACAGTTAACACTTACAGCCGTCTCCGCCGCCCTGTCGAGACGTCCTAAAGAACATTCGTAGACATGGGTCAACTATATCTGCACCCTCTGTAAAGAATGTCATCGCCACAAATCACGGTGTTTCAAAAAACACAGTTGTTCCTTGCGACGTCAAAACCAAAATCGCAGCTTACAAGGTGGATGTAAACACTTCTTCACTGAACAACAACACACGCCAAAGCAAAAGGCAGCCGCTGCTTACAATGTACAAGGCGAACCAGTAAAGATGCTTCTTTGACAATGCAGTATCCAATCGTAACTTGGATGCCCCAGTAGCTTTAAGTTTAGTTCCACAGGATCGTCTATCTCAAGCTAACCGACGGAATCCTGCAATTACCTGGACCATACAGGGGTTATCAAATATAGTATGATATAATCTGCCATTAATCCCGTAATTTACGGTTTGTCATCACAAGATTTCGGGAAGATTGCATGAAGGTATGAGAAATACCAAATGGCCATGGAAACGCGGTAACACATTACCGGATTCTCCTGATATTCTACTTT
Source organism: Ophioderma brevispina (assembly GCA_023653785.1). Lineage (NCBI taxonomy): Eukaryota > Metazoa > Echinodermata > Ophiuroidea > Amphilepidida > Ophiodermatidae > Ophioderma > Ophioderma brevispina. Next base: position 13,529 of record JAMKCH010005863.1, read on the forward strand.
ATCTCAACATCAAAAATAGAACGTATTCCAATTTTCTCAGCACAATGCGAAATCTTATAGTGGTTGGTTTCCGATTTTCAGTATTCATCATTATAATAATGAAAGTATATTCCGTACACCCACGTTTGCAGCGCCCTAGTTTTTTAATATATTGGACAGCTATTGCGGATCTCTTGTTTCTCTCCAACGGCCGTTTTATGTTCTTACAAACATTCCGATCGGGACTTTGCTCATCTTCTGCATAGTTCTGGGGCTTTGTGTCGAATACCGCATTTCATTACTTTGGTTTCCATCTACATTTCGGTATGCTCAACCAGCGCCGTTGGCAATTGACCGGTTACTTTTCCTGTGGTCGTCCATCACATTATCGCAAAATTACTCCGTGTCGTGCACTCTATAGTCGTCGTGTGTCTTGTTCTTTCCATGCTTGTTAGCATTCCAAACTTATTTGCATTTGGGTTAATAAGGCTACCATTTGGTCCAAAACGATCTACACCCGCATTAGCGGCGATTTGTTCCGCGTCATTCAACTAATTATCCCTATTTTGTGCGTGTCATTTTTGCATGTGTATTGTTTGTATTTTCTATGTTAAGGTGTTTAAAGCTTTAAAGGCCCAGCAGTTACCGAATGCGGATGTCAGGATCCGCGTCGCAGTCGATTCCTCCCATCGGAGGGTGTTGCCGAAATGCAGAGAGACAACCGTTTAAGCAGCAGTTCACAAGGACCGCCGTCTCCTCCCCCTCGAGACCGTCCTAAATAAGCATTCGTAGACATGCTCCACTACATCTTGCACCCTTCTGCACATCACGGTAACACTGTTGTTCCTTCTGGAAGTCAAAATCAAAATGAGATGGCGTGGCGATTGGTAACAATACTTTCCACGAACAACAACATCGCGCCAACAGAGAAAAGGCAGCTGTTGCTTACAATGTACAGAGGCGAACCAGTAAGATCTGTCGTTTGACTACCGCTTTATGCATCGTAACTTGGATTGCCCATTAGTACCTTATCCTTCGTTACACAGGTCGATTAGCTCAAGCTAACATACGGAATCCTGCAATTTCACCTGCCCATACAGGGGTTATCAAATGTAGTTACTGATAATCATGCCATTCATCCGTAATCTACGGGTTTGTCAATAAAGATTTCGGGAGGAGTGCATGAAGGGATACGAAATACTAAATGGCCGTGGAAACGCGTGTAACATTATTGGATGCGCCTGAAATATTCCGTTTTTACCTACATTAAAAATAAGAAGTTATTCGTTCCATTTTCTCAGCGCAAGGCCAACGTTTTAATGCTTGTTTCGGGTTTCTAAGAGAGAGTCTAAAAGAGTATTTTAGATAAAAAAGTGTGTATTGTGATTACGTTAGACTCTATTTGCCAGAACGTACAATTTTTAATCACATTGAGAAAAAAATTTGAAAATTTGAAAATTACTGTGTTTATAAAAAAACAGGTTTGTCTGTTGAATACGTAGGTTGTATCTGTTGTTAAAACTTTGTTATATACATCAATATGGAATAATGGTAATTCTCCCATTTTTTTAGTTCCGACGAATAGCGAACTTATACATTGACGAAATAACAATTCATCACGTTCACTTGTAATGCTTGCACAGTGTGTTAAAAATTATTGATATGAAAAAAATATGCAAATACTCAGTTCAAAATTTTAGTTGGTTGTTTAGTGCTTTGTTAAATAAGCAGCAAATATATGGGGAGTGTTTTAGCCCAAGACTTAGCATTTTAGCCATTTGAGTGCAATTGAATGGGTTGACGACATGGGAAAAAAATCAACAAATATTGAACTGATAACCGTCGCTGTTGTAGTACATTTCTATGTCTATACTTAAAGGTTGCTTTATATATAGACTATGGGGCATGTTCTTCTATGCTGTTGTCTTGCTGTCCCCATCGGGAGCTAGGGGAAAACAAAGTGTAAATTCATTTTAAAAAATCATTAAAATCGTATAACCGTGTGTTCCCGCAAATAGCACATTTTCTTGAAAGTGAATAAAATGTCACCTCAATTTTATTTCCCCTATATCAGTGACCAATGGATACACTAGACTTTAACAAACAATAGAGCTGAAGATATTCAACTATCGGTCTGGTATGCGGTAGAGAAAAACACTTCAGATTCCTTTTCATCTGGGGGTGCACGACCATTGTTATATTGTATCGCAGTTGAAAATATTTCAGGTGTTATCACCTCTCCGATTTAGACTGATTATTTTTCATGACGTAAGCACAAAATACTTATCCTTATTCACAAATAAATAAATCGTGAGCTTCTATAATGCGTGTTTACTTAACTCTGATCGTATTTTTCATCATTTATTCGAAAAGGGAGAAAGATGAACAAAATCATGAAGAAAAGTTGCTGGGCAAGCTTGGACCTAACAACTTTGTGCAGAACCAAAATCCATAACTTATTGCTTAACTTCATTCCTATTCAATTTAACGCGTTTTCAGAAGAATACTCAGAGCCAACGGCCTTTATTATAATTTAAACTGGTTAGGTATTGTGAAAGAGGACGGGTATTTTGTTACTCAACCCGAATCGTGGACGCGGTGGGTGATTAGCACCTTAAGTCTTTTCAACTGGCGGCAATTATAACAATGGCTCCGCATACCGGTGTAAAGAAACTGAGTGTCCCCCATGAGAGAGTGTCCTAGCTACCATAGCAACATGTACGGAATAAACCGTGACCCTGTATACGAGGCCATTTGGGTACAGTGCTGAAACAAACGATGCATACAGCACTCAATGGCGAACACAATAGACAGATGGGTGGTTGGACACTCAGTCACGCGGACACGGTCTAAGGCGCTGAACCGTCGGCAGGGTATAACATCGACCGAGCGGCCCTGGTTCGAGCCCTGCGAGAGTCGGGTTTCTTGGTCATACTCAAATAGTTTCTATAAGGTCGGAAATTGCGTAATTGCATAAGTGTGATTATGGAATTTCTCCTCGCTCCCACCCATTGCGTAGAATGTGCAGGTATATGCAATGGGTGCCCGGCGCCTCATGGTTCGGAGAGTCATGTAAAGCCGTTGGTCCCGTGTGTCAGTGGAGTCAATCCTGAGCACGTAAAAAGTTGGAGACCTCGTCGAAAAGAGTAGGGGATCATCCCGGGTCTGTTACCTGCACTCATCGCTCTAGGTACCAGAGTCCTCTAGTGTGATGCGGGAATCCGCTTTACTGGAGCTTAAATTGATCCAGATCCAGACACTGTAGTTTATGACACCGGGCCGATTGTTGAATATCTTTAGCTCATGGTTTGCTGAAGTCTATACATATCCATTGGTCACTGATATTGGAAAAGGGAAATTGAGGTGACATTTTATTCATTTTCAAGAAAATGTGCCAGTTTTATGTGCGGGAATAGAGAGTTATATGATTTTAATAATTTATTATGAATATTTACACTTGGTTTGCCTTAGCCACCTAATGGGGAATACAGAATTTGTTATACATTTTTTTGTCTACACCCCATTGTCTATTATGTGCGCTGGGTCAATTCGTAATTTGTGGAACAAGCATTGGACGAGGGGCTTCTGCTAGTTCTCAAGAGGTTGAAGCTCACTTAGAATCAAAGCAAAAATGGATTTTTTTTCGTAAAGGGCACCCTGTTATATTCAACCAGGGTTTAAGTGTACGTGTGATCGAGTTGAAAGCGCATGACTCCTGATCATTAGACCGCTAAAATCGTGAGTTCGAGTCCTACTGTGGTCAACGTGTTTGTGTCCCTGGGCAAGATACTTAATCGCAATTGCCTCGTCAACCAGTGTTGTAGGACTCGAGTCCGGACTCGGACTCGAGTCCGAACTCGAGTCCCGATTTTGAAGGACTTGGACTCGGACTCGGACACCCAGGACTCGAACTCGGACACTCAGGACTCGAGTCCTGGGCGGGACTCGGCCCGAGTCCTTAAAAAAATTACCTCTTTTTTGCTATCAAACTTGCGCTTGAACTTCTAATACTTGCACAATGTTTAGCTCAAAACACCAGAAAAGAAAAAGTAATCGATTATACAATTTGACAAGTACCGACTACCGATAATCAATATTGACAGTCATACCCGTCGTTTTAGGCTCCTGTCATGTAAAGTAACTGTCGAAAGTTCTTACTTTCCAACCAAACTTATTGACCTTCTATTCAATTTATTTTGTGCTGTTCAGTTAATTCCCCCAGTCGTAATATGGGGGGGGGGGATTGGGGTTTTTTTTGGGGCAAAAAAAAATCCACGATGCCCAAGACCATAAGGAACTGCCGTCAAAAAACCCAAGCTGCAAAAAATTGCAAGTTATAATATCACGTGTCATTGGTGCTTTATTAATGATAAAAAAATGATCTTGTACTATGGTATTCATTCTCTTGTTTATCAATGGTGAAGCATAACTCAAGTCAAAAGCATAGCAAGAGAACAAGTTTTTTCTGAAAATGTAACATTTTCTACAAATATTGCAAAGTTCAATTGCCATTGTCCTGGAATAGTTATTACTCTTTCCCTGGCGATGGCCCAGCGAATGTAAACGTTGAAAAAAAACCCATATGCCTTGCCGCTTGGCCGGATTTGAACCGGCGACCGCCACATTATCCAGGTTTTTTTTCTCAACATTCATAACCCCCTGGAGCTAGCAGACATTTGTAACATATCTCAAGCACAAAAGGTTTGAGTGATTAATAGTTTGTACAATCTGACAGGGACCCCTGAAACGTGATTAGTAGTTGCAGCAAATGGTGCCTAAGGAGAGGGGGGCCAAGACAAATTTTTACAGTTGGCCAACGATTTTTAAATTGGATTCAATCATGTTTGAAAAGTGCTCCATGTTATTTGTCTATCCATAAGGATTTCAGACACTCAAACTATTCCGTATTTTGATCCTATAGAGCTCACCATAATTTTCACCGGTTTTTTTATCCAAATCGGAGTAACTTAAACATTTGACCATGTACACTTAAATTGACCCTTCTTGATTTTGCGTTTTTAGTCCTATAACTCTTAAACATTTACGTTGTTGAAAGTACAACTATACCTTTCCTGAATCCTTGTGGCAAATACTGTTATATCTTTCAGCATGATGGATCAATAAAAAATTTGACCCCTGTACAACCTTTTGTCTTGGTCCCCTCTCCTTAAGGCACCACTTGGGGCACTTAAGAATTATGTTTCGGGGGTCCCTGTCAGTCTTTCTACATATTTAACACTCAACCCTTTTGTACTTGAGTTTTGTATTACAAATGTCGGCTAGCTCAGGGGCTATCACGTGTGCTGGCCACCACAGGGATGATTAATAAATCATTCCTCCTTTTCACCTGGAGAACTAAGTATTGAAAATGCATTGTCATTGCTTTACATTTCTTAACCCTAAGACACTGAATCTCTCAAAATCCCACTTGAGAAAAATGCACTACTTCCCAGATGTAGCGATTGCATCATCAAACAAAGACACATTATGGTTTTCAAACCAATTTGATTTGTGACTACCCCTAATTCCTTCATTCCCTCCCGAGAGGCTAAAACAATGTGGCGTTAGGATAGTACAAATGCAAAATTTACCTCTAGATACCCCAATTTCCCGTGAAGCTGCTTTGTTATTAACACATTCCCCCCATGTCAAAGGGCAAGTGTCTGTGACCTTGATCCGGAGCTAAAACTTGGTATCAAACTTATTCTGTCCAGACTCGGACTCGGGACTCGTACATTAGGACTCGGACTCGACACTTGGGACTCGGACTTGCCGGACACCTGGGACTCGGACTTGGGACTCGATGAGAGATGGACTCGACTACAACACTGTCGTCCACCCAAGGCGAAATCTGGGGGGGGGTGCTGTTATGGGGATTATTACAATATAAGTGCTAGATATGCTTGTGCGTTTGCAAGTACGTCTTTGAGCAGCCACCCAGATGAAGCGAATTGATTGTGGGACGATTTCTTGAGGCGGCGAAATAATGTGTGCAAGAGCACTTACCTTGTTTTACATGATTAGCTCTATATAAAAACTGAGTATTATTATTATTAGCATTAGTGTTGGGTCGTATCATCTAATGGTCATGGGGTTTGTAAGTTAAAACATTGCATTTCCACATACGAATTTAAAAAATGAGAGTGTGAAAATCAAATACCTGAGTTATATCATAGTATTTGCTGTTGTAAAAATAATAAATTGTGTCACGTCTACTTATAAGAATATGGTTTGATGTCAAGAGCTTCATTATAGAAGTTCAGTGCAACAGGTAGCATCCGGAATTTATTGGTTTGTACAGGCTTGCCAGTTTGACACTATAGAATTTGTATCTAAATTGTCACTGGTATATAAAGCCGCAGCGCTGTATCTAATTGTTATGCCATTGTATTTGTAACCCTGTGTTGTGTCCTCAGCTTGCGAGTGTGCATGTTCTTAAAAATAACATGTGTCTAAAGTCGTTTATTAGAAAGAACCGCGCAGTAGATCGCTAATAACCTCGAACCCGATTCGTACTAATAATGCGCTTTGGAACTCGGCTAACAACAAAAGACACTAGATGCGAAGTGTATACTACGATAACAGTTAATAGATATTTAAGGAAATGGAACTCAGGTAATGTTAACATTGACGATTATACATAGTTCCTAACTACTCAAATTCAATCTGATAATTTAAGAAAGGTGAAATTCGTATGTCTGAACTTTCAGGCGCCCTGAAAAATATGACTAAAATAAGAGTCCATGGCCGGACTGTTTTCACGGGCCGAGTTTTTACAGACGTTTTGGCATATATTTCAATCTTTCTTTTCGTCATTGATGAAGGTTCAGAAAAGGAACTCTAACAAAAGTTCCAAAGACAGGCTATGACTCTTTTGCCCAAAGGTGAAAAACCCCGTCATTTTGTAAAAATTGGAGGCCTATATCACTCTTAAACGTCTTCGTAAATTGGCATCCGCGTTACGCCAATCGCACTCTAAATCTGTTTTTGCATCTTCTAATTGCGGAAGATCAAACTGATTTTGTCCCAAACAGATTTATCGGTGAAAACATTCGATTAATTTTTGACTTTTTAAATTATACAGAAGTTAATCAAATACCTGGTTTATTATTACTGATCGATTTTGAGAAAGCATTTGACACAGTGTCACATAGTTTATTTTGAAAACCCTAAAAGCATTTAACTTTGGAGCGGACATTAGTAGATGGTTTGAGGCCTTGTATGCAAATGCTTTTTCATCGGTCATTGTGAACGGCAATATTTCCAAACCTTTCCAATTTTGCGTAGTTTGCCGCATAGGGGGGATGGTGACCCCATGTCACCTTATATATTTGTTCTCTGCCTAGATTCCTGGCTTCTATGGATACTGGGCAATAAAGATTACATGGTATTTCAATTAATGATTTAAATTTTAAAATTACTCAATATGCAGATGACACGACCCTGATTTTGGATGGCACTGAAAAGTCCTTGAAAAGCGCTTTAGAAACACTTGACTTGTTCTCGGAAAATGTCTGGCCTGCAAATAAATATTGATAAACAGTTGTCAGTTTGTTGGGTCATGGAAGGTAGACAGGTAAAAATCTGTAATAATCTTAAGTTAACTTGGAATTTAGATGGTAGATTTGACTTTTTAGGTGTTGCGTTTAGTACAATCTCGATGATATGGTAAAAAAGAATTATGAGAAATCATTCATATCGATGAAGAATTTGTTATCATCTTGGAAGAAACGAAATTTAACAGTTTTGGGAAAGGTTGTCGTTGTAAAATCTCTAGTTCTGCCCAAAATAGGTTATATTGCACAGATGCTGCCCAATCCAAGTAAAGAATTTATAAAAACAGTAAACAAAGAGTTTTATTTAATTATGTGTGGGGTGATAAGTCTGATCGCATTAAAAGAGTCCAGTTTGTTCAAAATTATGAGGATGGTGGAGTTAAGATGCCTGAGGTTGAAACTCATATAAATGCTTTGAAGATAAATGGGATTCGGAGGCTTGTTGCTTTGAGTGATCATAAATGGGTCAGTTATTTTATATGTGCATGGGCTTAACAGGCGAAGATATCAATTCTTTTGGTCAATCACGTTTTAATGAGCTAAAAAATAATATCAAAAATAAGTTCTGGTATGACACGCTGTTTTGCTGGTCTTCTTTTCTCACATTGTGAACGGGACGTACTTGGATTTAACCGCATACAAGGCATTAACTAGGGTGGGAAACGATAAAATAAAAAGGAAAAACATCGGTGTGTAAATCGTTCATTATACCCATTGGAGGAAGAGGGGAGTGCTATTCATTAATGACTTACTGAATTCCAATGGGTAATTTTTATGTCATAGATGACTTTTGGTCAATACTTATATGTTTTTAAAAACAATAGTTTATAAATATCACGGTATAATTGACAGCATTCAGTCAATTTTGTTTTCAGTAGAGAACTCATGTGCAAAATAACCTCCCCTTCCAAGTAATAGGGAAATTCTCTTTAAACAAAGTAAGGGTTGTAAATTATTTTATGACATTTTGTTTGCAAATAAAAAGGGAATGAAAAAGTTAACAAATGGGAAGTAGATTTTGCTATAGAAAATACTGAATGGAAAGAACTTTGTGCTTTTAAACTTTAAATTTTCAGTGGACACAAAAACTGAGGTGGTTTCAGTATAGAATAAACCAAAAAATCTTAGCAACAAATACTCTACTGTTGAATAGATTAAAAGACAATGACCTCTGTAAATTCTGCAAGGTAAACCAAGAAACAATCAAGCATATATTCGTTGATTGTCCATCTCTAGGAACTCTTGGGTTGAATTTAAAAATTGTTGCAATGTATTTTTAATGTTGAAATTGGTATGGGAGCAAAGGTAATTCTTTTTGGTACTAAGCACGATACTATCTTTACATTAATTTTGGTCATTGCAAATATCATCTTTATAGAACAAATACTGGGAAAAGCATCCCACTATAATATTTTAAAAAAAGAAATTCAACATTACTATAATTTGATGAAATATCAGGCAGTGTGGGTAACATGAATCTTCCCAAGTTCTAAGAGATGGCAAAAATGGCATTTACTTTTTGATTGACTATTAAGCAATTCGTTTGTAAGGTATATTGCTATGCTGTAATATATAAAGAAAAACACCTTGTAATAGTTATAAGGCCATTTTTAAGTATGTGGAAGTAGTATGTTTAAGAAATATTAAAAAAGACGGCTGTCAAAAAAAAAATAGATATTTAATCAATCGCTTTTATATTCTACCTATGCCCCATTATCAAATCAATTTAAATCAACTCTTTACAACTTCATATCACACATTATTAGATTTTTCTTATTAGGGATTTAACACCACTAAATCAATAACAATGTTTTAACAGCAAGCCGCCAGTACTTCCACAGCTTATTTAACCCAGGCTTTCACAAAAAATGAACTCTCAGCTAAAAGCAGGTATTCATTTTCACCTCGTCCTTAGAAGCACTCTATGTATTGAAACCATTCGGCTTAGATCCGAGGGTCTTCTATTACATTACTAGGAATCATGATGCTAACTTTCACTCACATGGTACTCAGCTTTTCTGTGAGTTTTATCTCGAAGATTCCAATTGATTGTGAGATGCTCTTTCAACAACTTTAAGCTTTATACTGACATAACACCTGGTTGTCAAAAGAACATGCTGCAGATGAATTAAGAAAGAGTGTTTGATTCCACCACGAGTATGTCCAATCAGATTGGAGCTATCTGTAAGAGGGTAAATATCCATATTCGTAACTTATGGCGTATTCGTATATACCAACTCATTGACCATAAGCGCCAATGAATTTATCTTCAAAGTGCTTGCCACGCTGCAAAATAAAGCTGTAGGTGCTTGCAGCCGGTCGTGGCCAGAGTTCGTCAAAACTTTTTACCACTCACTGTCTCACTGGTAACCTGTTAAAGGAACGTACCACGCAATCCTTCTTTAGTGTATAAGTCTCTTCATGGGCAGGCTCCATCATACCTTACTGATGGTTTCAATTTGGTATAATTGTTGGACAGTAATTCTAATGGTACAAGACTAAGGCTAGGGTCTTCTTCTGATGTTACTCGGCTTGTTATTTACCATGACAAAGCGTAGATATTGGAGACAGATCTTCAACGTCATTGGACTTTGGCTCTGGAAACCAGCTTCCCGTTCATTAGAGAAGCACCTTCCACCATTGTCTATATTCCTGATGGAAATTTGTGTTAACTTTGGTTTGTTAGTTTCCTTATTATGAAATTGTATGTCTGGTTTATATTAATTCCATATTTTAAATATTTGTTGTAAGGCGTTGTGTTCTGTAAAGCGTCCTATGCCGTATACAGGCATTTAAGTTATTATTGTTCTAGAAGGACTATCTTCACCCAATTGGATTTTTTTGTCAAATAGGTCCGTTATAACGTTTGCGATTTAACCATCTTTTCGTGCTCCAGCACTGGGGATACTTACTTCCTTCACTAAAATTTTAAAACTTTATCCCCATATGAAAAGAGTGCACATTATTTCGAAAAATGAATAAAATGTCAACTCAATTTACTTCCAGAATATCAGTGACCAATATATACACACGTAACTCAAGCGAACAAAAGAGCTATTGATATTCAACAATCAACCTAAAACACCTCGGATCTTTTTCTCATCTGGGTATGCAAGTCCATTGTTACTGCCCACACCTTTGAAAACATTTCATCCCCAAATGAAAAGAGTGCACATTATTTCGAAAAATGAATAAAATGTCAACTCAATTTACTTCCAGAATATCAGTGACCAATATATACACACGTAACTCAAGCGAACAAAAGAGCTATTGATATTCAACAATCAACCTAAAACACCTCGGATCTTTTTCTCATCTGGGTATGCAAGTCCATTGTTACTGCCCACACCTTTGAAAACATTTCATCCCCAAATGAAAAGAGTGCACATTATTTCGAAAAATGAATAAAATGTCACTCAATTACTTCCAGAATGTCAGAGACCAATATATACACACGTAACTCAAGCGAACAAAAGAGCTATTGATATTCAACAATCAACCTAAAACACCTCGGATCTTTTTCTCATCTGGGTATGCAAGTCCATTGTTACTGCCCACACCTTTCAAGCTATAGATGAGGTGACATCAATGTTTACAAACACAAGTTAGCACCTGCTCTTCTGACATGTTAGAGGTGCGAAGAACATGCCCATACAGTTACAGCATTCAATAGCCTTATCACGCCTGATTGAGCGCGAATTTTAAAAGCACAAGCCCTGCAGGTGCTCACGCATGCTGACCGTCACATGTAAAACTCATCTATATCAGGTGTTATCACTTCCCCCCGTATCGAGCTCTAGCATCAGTTCATAACATACACGTCTAGCCCTCTTCATTCATAGATTATTCCCTTTGAATTCTTTTTGTTAAAGTTCGTTGCCCGACCTTTATTTTTGATAATGCGGTCAGCTACTGACCACATTATCAAAACCTTTTGTTTTTTGATAATGCTGACCACATTATCAAAAAATAAGTCTGGGCATCCGAACTGTGAATGAAAGAAATACAACAGTCAGTCTAGAAACACTATCGGAATCGGTGTAGAAATACCGTCTGCCATTGCTTTAGGGGAGGGGATTATTAAATTATAATCGCATTATGGACACCTGCCATGATCATAACATCTGTTTTTAATTTTAAAAACAGATAAAATGAGACAAACATAAGTCTGTCAGGCTGAATGCCACAGCGATACTGTTTACATGTAATTTAAACAGAGACTGTTATTAAAAAAATAAAGTCTGTAGTGTCTAAGAATGTATTTTTGGGGTCCAAAAGGTCAATTTTCCATAGATAATTAACTATCACTATTCTTGAATGAAATCAGAATGTTAGGACACCAACAATGGACGTGAAATCTGCATATGCTAAATAATATAATTTGCAATTATAATACATAGTAACGAGACAAACATAAAAACTTGTCAAGCTGAATGCCACAGTATAATTATGGTGATTGATGGTTGGTTTGGTTGTTATGTTGAATGGCGCCTTCAACTATTAAGTTATGTGCGCCAAGTAAATTCGTAAAATAATGGCGACAATGCGGTGAAAAATTCAATTACGTAATTCTATTCATAATGTAGACAATGTGGACAGGTGGTACTGCCTGCCCGTCTTAACTTGCAACTCAAACAACAGAAACGGTATAGTACATGTGGAACTGTATTTTTGTGAAAATTTCATATACAATCTTGCAACCAAGGTTTTTCTAAATCAAATTTGTATGAGGATTCCAAAAATCATGGGTGTCATTTTTAAAAATGTGTTCTTGTTTTTTTTTTTTTTTTTTTTTCCATTGTATTTCTATTGTTAAAGTTCGTTGCCCCGACCTTTATTTTTGATAATGCGGTCAGCTACTGACCACATTATCAAAACCTTTTGTTTTTTGATAATGTGGTCAGTAGCTGACCACATTATCAAAAAATAAGTCTGGGCATCCGAACTGTGAATGAAAGAAATACAACAGTCAGTCTAGAAACACTATTCGGAAACGGGTATGAAATACCGTCCTGCCATTGCTTTAGGGGAGGGGATTATTTAATTATATCGCATTATGTACACCTGTCCATTATCATAACATCTGTTTTTACTTTAAAAAACGATAAAATGAGCCAAACATAAGTCTGTCCAGCTTAATCCACAGCGTACTGTTTACATGTAATTTAAACAGAGACTGTTATTAAAAAAATAAAGTCTGTAGTGTCTAAGAATGTATTTTTGGGGTCCAAAAGGTCAATTTTCCATAGATAATTAACTATCACTATTCTTGAATGGAAATTCAGAATGTTAGGACACCAACAATGGACGTGAAATCTGCATATGCTAAATAATATAATTTGCAATTATAATAAATAGTAACGAGACAAACATAAAAACTTGTCAAGCTGAATGCCACAGTATAATTATGGTGATTGATGGTTGGTTTGGTTGTTATGTTGAATGGCGCCTTCAACTATTAAGTTATGTGCGCCAAGTAAATTCGTAAAATAATGGCGACAATGCGGTGAAAAATTCAATTACGTAATTCTATTCATAATGTAGACATGTTGGACATGTGTACTGCCTGCCCGTCTTAACTTGCAACTCACAACCAACAAAACACCGGTATAAGTACCTGTGGAACTGTATTTTTTGAAAATTTCATATACATCTTGCAACCTAGGTTTTTCTAAATCAAATTTGGTAATGAGGATTCCAAAAATTATGAGTGTCATTTTTAAATGTGTTCGTGGATGAATTTAGGTTACAAACTGGTTACACTGGTTTATACAGGGGGAAAATATAAAAGGGGGCAAAATGTGTTTTAAAGTATACCATCATGTTCAGTACCTTTCAAGGATTACAGAAAGGTATAGTTTGCCCTACCTGAGTGTTATAGTACAAGAGTTACAAGGTAAAACTGGTTCAAGGTCACCCTGGGGGTAAAATTTCACATTCATCGGTTTGTTTTCATAAAAAGTGGTTCCAAATTGTTCGTCTTTCTGTACAGAAGCCGAAATAGATAAAGGTGCATTGTCAATGACGTTTTGATAAGAATAAGAGAGGGCAAATATGGCCGTGGTCCACAGGGTCTATGGGAGACCACTAGTTATATCTCTAAAAGTCTCACTTTGAAAGGTGAATACACAAAAAAACAATTCTTATAATTTTACATTTTCTTATTTAGTATGGACCCAATGAACGATTTAAAACCAGTTTTTTATAAATAATGACCTTGAACTTTCTTGAGCCTATTGTACTAAAACAATAGGTCGTAAATATGGCAAACTATACCTTTTTAGAAACCTTATGAGCAGCCGAACAGACTGGTATAAATTTTAAAACAATTTAAACACTTTTATTGTTTACCCCTGTACAAATTTTGCCCCCTTATAAAACACCCAAGAACACATTTAAAAAAATGACACCCATGATTTTCAGATTCTCCATGAAATTCTGTATTGGAAGAACATTGGTGTCAAAATTGTATATGAAAAAAAAATTAACCAAAACATCCATTACATTTCCCCATGTACTAGTATCGTTACGGAGCCACCAGCCTGTTTTCCAGGATTTCTCCATGCCTCATTTCCCTCCAAGCTCCATAGTCGCTGGAAATCCGAGCGTCAGTAGTCCTGGTAGGAATAACGCTGGTCAATCTCGGTATCAGGCCAATACCCATATGTCCCCGTTAGTTCACTCAGGCTGTCTCCGGCCTCGTGTCCAAAGCTCGAGTCGCTGGGAACTAGACCGTCTCCAGCCTCGCATCCAAGCTCGAGTAACTGCTGTAAACCCATGCTGGGACGACACTGGTAGGCCTATAAATTCAGAGCATTAAACCGTGCTGGAACGACACTGGTAAGCCTGGGCTATCCGTCTGGTACCACGTGGAGGTGGGGTTTGGGCTGCCCGCGAACACATACTGTACCAGTTCTACGGGCCTTACCAGACTTATGAGATATGTGCATGTGTCGCAAGCAGGACTGTATTCAAAATATAAAATCAGTAGTGTCAAAGAATGACATGTTTACTGGTCAAAGGTGAATTCCACCAATAATGAGCGCGGATTTTGCAAATATATGCTAAATATATCAGTTCATTACAAAAGAGGAGATGTTATATTACAAAGACACAGTTCAAGCTCTATGACCTTACCTTTGCTTTTCACGTCTCCACAAAACGCTCATTGGTGTCACCCATTAATTGTTCTGCAGCTTGACTTGCTTTCAAGTCTTCGTCATCGAAATCGTCCTCAAATCCAAACCAGACACTGCTACAAATTTGTCACAAGCCATGCCTTCAACGTAATACTGTTGCCTTCCCCTACTATCAAGTGATCATGCTAGCTGAAACAGATCACAAATGGATGTATTCAAAAGAAGTCGTTGAGCCGTAACATTATAAAAACACCACCTGCGTCAATTCATTGCCTTGAACGGGTGACCTATATTTTTTAATGTAGTCAATCCAATCATGTGAATTGAGTTCGGAACCTTGAAATCCGATTATCCCTTTCACAAAATCTAGACTCATTAACCGTTACCCCTATTGTGATTGATCCTTTCAGTAAAGTATAGACTTTTACAAGGACGAAATAAGCAAACGTGGGTATAAAAGTGTTTTTATTTATAAAAAAAATGAACTAAATCATAGGTAATTATCATAAAAATGTACGGAAAACGCATTATTTTAAGATATTCTTAAGGTTTAGCTTTCTTTTTCGCTCGACGTGTATCAATTAAAGAATAAGAAGTTAGAAAAATGATCAGACATAATGTGTCTTGTTCAGGCATGGTGCGCGTTAGTCGGGGGCTCGACTTGGCAAGCGACTAACGAGATTAACACGCCTGAACAAGATCATTATTTTCTGATAATGTCATGATCATGCATCCTTTAACTAATACCATAAAGGGCATACATACTCACCTCGATCATGATTTTTAAAATGGTAGGTCGCTGAATACATTGCCTTTCTTAGTCAAGTTGCTAGAAAAGGGTTTTAAATGTACAATAACTTTAGGTTATGCACAATTAGGTCAGCCCTGCCCAAAAGGGCTTTTCTATCACGAATTTTATCCCTTTATAATTTCTTTTCGAAAACAAAAAAAAATATTAAAGGTGGTTTTTCCGATTTATGTGCATTGCTCTTCTACTTGATAGAGAGCCTGGCATATGTCCATACACCCCATCAAGTACCGTGGGAAACAACTTGCGGTTTTGATGGTAGACGCAATCATGCTTGTTGTAAAGCCCACCCCTATTCAATTACTGTTCTAATATTGATGTTTAACCATTATAACGGTAGTTTTTTGTTTATCTTCTTGGGAATGAAATGGATTTGAGGGCTCAAATTTAAGGACAACAATGAGGAAAATGCGGCCTTTCATCTGATTATAGTGATATCAAAATCGATATACTTCCGGTAAATCAGGGGGGTCACCAAAGGACGATACGGAACACTTTCATCGCGAACGAGGAAAGAACATTATGCCAATGCGAAACGGAAATCCTGGTCACTGCATGCAAAATAAAATATGGTCCAGATGGAGAAGTATGTGAAGTGTGTTGCGGGCCGATTATTGAATATCATTAGCTTCCATTGTTCGCTTGAGCTTATGTATATCCATCGGGTCACTGATATTAGAGAAGTAAATTGAGTGGACATTTATTCATCTTTAATGGCACTTTTTTCAGGGGGGACACAGCTGTCCTGGTTAAAATAGATTGTTTTAATTTATGAAGGAAATAGTAATCCCAAGGTCTGGAGCCACGAATATTGAATTAAAAAGCCAACATTGTATCAGGTACCATACGCCTATTAATAATAATGGTGTGATAAGCAACTAAGTCTGGCGGGAGCCATAGTACGGGCTCCATAGACGAAACGGATAAAGCGTGAAACTATGGCGTGAAGAGTCAAGTGAATTGAGTGCCCTATTCATTGCCGTTGTAGCCGGACTGTGAGTTACGCCGGACTATAATTACTTTTGAGCTGCTATTTTAGAAATTGTATATAAATTTGTGTCGTACAGTGTATTTCATGTCTAATTTATAGAACGGTGGTGTGTGCTTTGCTCCAAAATAATTAAACCGCCTTAAACAATATATCAATTAAAATAAGTAAGTAATATATAAGTAAAAAATGTATTTAAAGCTCTGGAAAGGAATCTGTTAATAAAAATGTTGGACATGTTTATAATATTTGTAAGGGGATGCAAATCTGATGAAAGTAGTATGACCATAAAAATCAAATGGACTTCGATGTTAATAAGAATGATCTGAAAAAGTGATAAAATGATTTTCAACACATTAAGATATCACAGTACGGAAAGAGTTCCATATGATATGCCCCTCTTAAAATTATTATCAGGAAACAAATCATTTTATGTATGGCCTAACACTGACAAGTACCAAACCAAATGCCAAAATATAAACGAATGTGTTACATGAAGAAAACTTGAAGGGGGTACATATGGAAATTTACCCAGAGGAAACCAACGAGTCCAATAGCTATTCTAATGAGGACACGGTTGGGCGTTTGGCTCCCAACCTACTCGGACGTGTCATCCTTGAAAGTGAATGTATAATAACGTTATCATCAATAATTGGACCTAAATATTTTAAAGGATATTAGAAGTTATGAAGAGAATTTTGAAAAAAAAATGAGAAATGTATTCAACGATTAAACCATGATTTTACAATTTGGAAATATGAACTCATTTTAAAGGGGCGCCCCATGAATATTATTAATTTACAGGATATCAGTGGCGGAGCTAGGATTTTTTGAGGGGGGAGGGGGGCACGGATTAGTTGTGAATGTATTGACATGTTGTAATGCACAGACAAAACCAAAAAACTTTCGGCTCGATTCGTTCGCCGGGTGACCAATTTTTTGCGTCGCCGCCTAAACTATTGGGATGTTTTTACAACGTACCAAAGGCCTTCAATACTAATTGACCTGGATATATTACTGTACAAATTGCTACGTGGTTTCAGAGGTTTTTTTTTATAGTTAGAATGGTTTAAATTAAGTAACTAAAGAAAGCGGTATATCTCTATATCGGTCCTCAAAACCGGATTTCAACTAGTCTTGATGGTGTATTCCACGGGAATCCTATGGGTCCTTTGTTATTCATTCTATGAATGACATAACTAGCACCTTATAATCGTTAGATTTTATACTTTTGCTAATGAGCTGCAATTTTGTATTTTCACCCTGAACTTGATACTAAAATAGACCTGAAATAGAAATAAACACTCTTCTTCTTTTCTTGCGTATGAGGCAGCAACTAAACATGAGGGAGCCGGAGGAGCCAGCTCAACTGTTGATTGGTTGGGGCTTGAGAAGTCTATAACTACCGGTGCACGAAAGGTTAGGGCACTCATTAAGAATTGTGATCCGCAGTCTATGATGGACAACGACATTGGCAGGCTGGAAAGGGTCACATCCCCTCGGTTTCATATTGCTGTTGAACGACCGACTTCTGTGTCGAATCCGGTTCAATGTACCCCCTTCCTTGCCGCGGAGATTACTACCAGGTGGGAGTTCTGTCCATCGGTGTAATATTGAATTGGTCTTGTCTTGGGGTATCTAGTCAGGCAGTGTTCCTTGTCTGGTAAGATGTTGAATTTGGGAGCTGGGAAGAGTTTTAGCAGCATGTCGACAGAAAGGTCGACGAGAGCGCAGTCTCTGTCCGCCCGAGCTGGTGTATTCTTTGACAGTGTTTATGTTTCTAGTGCTTTGGTTTCCCACATAGCCTTATTTACCAGTTTATGCGTGTGGTTTTCTCTCCGAAGCACGCAGTGCAATGCCTGACAGCATTGCTTCCTGGGGGTTCAAGATTATCAACGTCCTCGTTTTGAGCCCCGGACACTGATCTTGATCAGGCGAATGATAACAACCTGAGGCACGCTACCAATAAATAACTTCGAAGAATAACTGGCTTAAGGTATACAAATTTGTCATTGACAGTAAAACACTTATGAATAATAAGACCTCACCGGTACGTCACAATATTTGGCTTTTGAAAATTGATAATCAGGCAAAAACAAAACAAGGTGTTTAAAGTCTTAATAATCTTTGGATAATTTATGTCGTTTTGAATGATACCAACCTGGAAAGATTAAACCAAATACGAAATTCATTGCAGTCAACTCATTATAGATGAAAACTTTGATTGAACCAACATATTAGCTAATACTTTGTCCAAGATAATATCAATAAATATTGCTGTATTCGTATAAAAAACATTTTATACTTTGTATTCTGCCTCATAATTATTGAAAATCATCTTTGGTATTCTTAATAGGATGTTTATAGTAATAGTCCAATAATTGTATGATTTTGACCCCACACAAATTGAAACAGAAACAATTCTGGTGTTAATATACTCTGAAATAGTCCAAAATAATATATTTAAAAGTCTACCAAAATCAACCTAGTGGAACATGTAGAAATAAGGGGGCAACGTTTGTTCAGGGGTGGGTAAAATTAGAATGTTCGAATTGAATTAAATGATGTACCAATTTATTGGGCTACTCCTAAGGTTAAAAAAAGGTATAGTTTTGCCCTATCTACGCGTTATAGCTTTAGTACAATAGGCTCATAACAGTTCAAGGCAAATCCTGTGGTAAAATTCATAGAATGGTCCGATTTTGATCGGACTGGTTGCAAACTGTTTAATTTGTCCCACTGTAAAAAAAAAACAAGTAAATGTATAGATTCTTTGTTTGAACTTTCTATATAAGAATTACAGAGCTATGACTAGTGACCTCCCATAGACCCTGGAGCCCCGGTCACATTTTGCGTTCCAATTATGCAACAAATGTTATAGATGTGCCACCTAACCAGTAATTTTTTTCGGGTTCTGTCCCATTAGACGAACAATTTGAACAACCATTTTTATAACGAACGGATATATCTGAAAATTTACCCCCATTGGTGACCTTGAACCTATTTTGACTCATAACCATTGAACTACAACCTGCAGATCTGGCAAACTATACCTTTTTTTTTAATCCTGGAAATGTAACGAACACGGTGGCATACTTTTTGACGCGTTTTGATACTTTTCATATTTGACCCCTGTATAAACCTTACCCCCTTAAAGATATATGTTCCACTCCTTTGATTTTAGTAGACTTTGATATGTTGTTTTTAAAGGTATTCTCAATACAATTCTGTTTGGAATTGATTCTGTTGCAATTAGTGTTGGTTAAGGCAGCATTCATTCTATTTTGACTGGCCTATAAACGAGTGTATCCTTCTCGTTTGAGTGATGAAAGAGACAGTCCCATCACTTATATGATGAGAGAATGTAATAGCCCGTAATTGATTCAAGGTCACCCTGGGGGGTTAATGCTCCGATGTTGTTGAAAGTGTTTCAATGATTCCTTGTGTCATACTGAAACAGAAAACGTATTTAACTGATTTATGATATCACCATTGCGATATGCAGGGACAGTTTTGGTGTCCCCCCCCCCCCCATAGACCATGTAGACCCTTGCTACATTTTGCTATGTAATTAGCCAACCAAATGTCACACACTGTAAAATAATACATTTTTGGAACCTGTGAGACAATACAAAGCCAACTTATCACCCGTTTCAACAAAATCGGAGCATTGGTAACTTTTTAAACCCCAGGATGACCTTGAACCAGTATGGGGGATATAGCGCTTTAACAAATAGAGCAGAGACCAGAAGCTTGATCAAACGCACGAGATACTAATCATCTGAAACCCGGAAAATTCGGAAAAAAATATCTTTTGCAAATTATGAATGTGCTGCCCGGAGACCGTGCTGGTTGCTGGCCCCCAGGAGAGGGGTAAAGTTACTATGGGGGTCAACTGTTTGGGGATGCTCTAAATCTAATGTAATATAGCTCAATTATTCCTTAGGTAACCAGGAGTAAAAAGTCAATTTGGGTCACAAAGCGTGTGGGGTTTTTTGTTTACTTCCTTTCCAAAAGATTTGGGAAAATAGACCTAAAGGTCAATTTGTTTATTCAAGAAGGTCACCCGTTGCAATACCTAGATTTCTTTATGTAAAAAATATTTTAAAAATTTTTTAATGATAATGATTCCAAAATTATGAAAGCTTGCACTTTCTTCATATTGTTGTTATAATGGGAGGGGTACAACATTCCCTGTAGGATTCCATGGGGTGGGAAATCATACCCTCCTATTAAGGAAAAACCCTATGCAAAATCAAAAAAGCTTCTTGTGATCGGTAGCATTAAATAAATCTTTTGATATTTTTCAAAGATAATATGGATATGCAAAAAATTGCCTTTCTTGAATAAACAAATGACCTTTAGACTTTCCCATTATCTTGAAAAAAGGAGGCACCACACGCATGTGACCCAATTGACTTTTTTACTCGGTTACCTAAGGAATAATTTGTTATGAACTATTCCAGTAGATTTAGAGCAGTTCCACCATTGATCCCCCATAGTAACTTTACCCCTTCATGGGGTACACGCAGCAGCGGGTCCTTCGGCAGACATTCATTATATTGCAAAAGTTGTATTTTCTACGCATTTTCCCGCATTAGATATTGGTATCTCTTTCGTTTGATTCAAAAACTGTGGGCTGCCGGTCTAAAAGGTAAGAACCTAGGCAAATAGATACTTTTTCTACTCCTTATAGGGAGACGAACATGTTAAGTACACCCAAAAACAATTTGATTCGATTAAATTTTTTCCTGTATTAATTTTTCCCTCCATTGAAGAAGTGGGCAGCAGTCCGAAAATGTGAACCCCTTCATTTTATGACAGTTGGTCCCTATTGAGGCAAAACAGCAAGCAAATAAATTTTTTAGCACAAAAATCCTATCCGGAACTGATTCATGACATACCAAACCACACGATACACGGAATTCCGGTTTGACACATTCCACCACCTCACTGGCAGCCATAGCCGGGGTGCATCCTGCTTGACTTCACCAAATGTGCAGATTAAGTGTTACCTTTTAAAAGTATACTTAATCAAGCGTGGTACAGACGTCAAAAGATTTGAGGTAGGGTTTGGGTTGGATGCCCCCCGTAATGGGCGGATCAATTCTGACCTACATTTGCTGGTCGGATTTTTTGTCTATAAGGTCAATGTACACTATGGGTATAGCCGCCCTTTCTCACGGCGGTCTCCTGCCTCGCACGTCGCCGACGGCTTCGCCTTCGACACGCCACCTCCGGCGATTATGGTGAGTCGCCTTTTGACAAAGATAGCGCCTGCTCAAGCAAATCGAAAGCGCAGAGCATCAACAGGACGCTCGATTTAAACAAGTTTCCGATAATTTTTAATTAGTAGGGTTAATAAATCAGAATCCCATTCTATAGAAGTTTTGGGAAGAAGGCTTGAATATGTTTTGCATAGTTTGAAGGGGTTTGAATCAGAATTTTGGGTCAACTCTGAGGAAATGTTGCGGAACTTGTAAAAGAAAAGGGTGGTAAATTTAGTACAGGGGTAAATTTGAAATCAAGTCAACTTGTGGTTTTAAATGTACACCATGTAATTTGTTGTTATTATAAGATGAAAAAAGATATAGTTTGTATAGGTTTCCACTTAGTTACCGACCTGCAGCCCTGACAAGGTTCAAGGTCATGCATGGTGCAACAAAAAATCCAATGCTCAGATTTGGTTGAAACCGGTGTCAATTATTGCCCGGGTCATACTGAAGTAGAAAATTTATTTCAATTCTTTGGGTTACAGCTCTGTATACAATTTGAGGTTTTGGTGACCATGTAGACCCTTGTTACATTTTTGCCATAATTATGAAACCACATGCCAACATTGTAAAATAAGGCCGACGAAGATTTGACACATTTCAACAAAATCGAAGCAGCTGGGTAACCGTTTACCCAGGATACCTTGACCTTAATAGGGCTCTACCCTGCTTAAAGACACACTCAGTGATTTGAAAAATATTCGAAATTTTGGAGGAATAGCTTCAAGTGAAGGATAAGTCTTGTAGAATTCTTATAGTTACCTTTTCCAGCGTAAAGTGGACCGAAAAGAAGAAAATGGCAGTGTTTCAGATACGATCTCCATTCAATTACTGTTGTCGTAATTGTCCGTTCGGACAGTAGACACTAAAATCTCCGATTCTGTGCTTATTAAGCTGCTTCTGGCGTTTTCTTTTGCAGGCGTAGTAGGATACCGGTTACTTGTTCCATTACATGCAAATTGATTTGTGATGAGTTTTTCGACTGATAGTGCCTTTAAAGGTCGGAACTACACAAACTATACCGTCTTTAATCCTTAATGAAACCAAGTACATTGGTAGTACCTTTAACCACAATTTGAAACTTGATTTCAAATTAACCTGTAACTAATTTTACCCCTATTTTACAAGTTCCCCACTTTTCCCCAGAAGTTGGACCCAAAAATTCTGATTCAGCGTCCTTCAAACTATAGAAAACATTTCAAACCTTCTTCCCCAAACTTCTAGAATGGGATTCAGATTAATAATCCTACTACCAATATGTTAATAATAGTTTCTTATTTGAAGCAATTTTTTAAGCAAATTTAGAATAACGCTAATTGTTTGTATTCTTTCTCATTCTGTCGTTTATCAATCGCGTGACAGTACTATTTTGTATAACAACGAGGTTCAGAACATAATGACCCCGTTGCCAGTGTCATATACCCGGATAGATACACTGCATAGGCTAAAAAATATCTATTATTTTTTTACCAAAATGCCCATTTATATTATGTACTAACAGAGTGTTTTAGGCTTCGTGCTCAAGTGTCAAAAAGGCGTTATTAAATTTAACACATTGTCAAGCGTAACCTACTAGAAGACCTGCAAGTGGCTTACTAGATTTGAACGAAAGTAATTAACACAAATGACTGGTCATTCGAGGAGAAGGTCACTGTGATATTTCAAGCTACTTTGTTCGCCAGATTTCCCATTGGCTGCGAGGGCAATAGGACCGACCAATCACGGCGATCGATCACCACAGATGCTAAAATTAATTTCACTCATATACTAAGGCGACTCGGTCGGACTCCTATAATGGCTCTCCAGGTGGATCTACTAGTCATGGCTATTGAACGTTCTTCAGTAGTAATCCTTGTCCTTTAAGTTACTTATTCCCTAATTCAACCATGCACAAATAGAGTGTTTAGGCCTTGGGCTTGTTTTCAAAGTCGTTATATTTTTTTACCTGGTTGTCAAGGTCAACCATACTAGACCTGCAAGTGGCTTAAGATTTGAACGAAAGTAAATTAAACTAAATGAATGCCCCTTGAGGAGAAGAATTCGAAGTGACATTTTAAAGTTCAAACTTTTCAATTGTGGCTGCGAGGGCAATACGCATCCGACAATTACACATACTTACATCGACCAAATATGGTGAAATGATGTGCAAGTATTATATTCCCTGGTCCTTTGGACTATACTATGAAATTTGGGACCATTTTAAAAGAATCGGAGCATTTCCTTGTTCGGCGATGTTCCTTTGCACTTGGCAGAATAATTTTGCATACGGGGCAACGAGATTACCAGAGCGCTTGCCCCCTTTCTCCTAGTTCTCTATAATTGAAACAAATCAAACGCCTGACAGCATTGAAACATTTGGAGTTTTCAAATGCTTCAATCGTTTCCATTTGCTTCCAAATAATTTAATTTTTTCTTCCAACATTCAATTTCTTTTTCAAATGCTTCAAATTTCGAGGCGTAAATATTTGAAGTTATCAAGCCCAAAATTCCAGAACAAATATGTAAATGAGCTCTTTATATGCACATTAAGCAATGCGAGATGACAGACCACGGTAACACTTCTCTTGCGTATGAGGGCAGCAGCTAAATGTGTTGTAACCGTTGGAGCCAACTCACGGTTGAGTGGTGGGGGTTTGAGATATCTGTTATCCACCGCGGACGAAAGGTAAGGGCACTCATTGTGAATGTGATCCGCAGACTGTGATGGAGAGCCACACCTGCAGACTGGAGATGGCCCGCAGCCCCCATCTGTGCATATTGCTATGAAGCGACCGACTCCGTGCGAACCGTTTAAGGTGACCATTCCTTGCGTGGAGATTGGTCAGTTGGTATCTGTCTTAGGTGTAATAGAGAGTTGATCTGGGTCTTGTATGTCTAGCCGGCCAGTATTCCCCTGTCTGTAAGATGTTGAATGGGGAACTGGGAGTTTTAGCAGCTGGTCGTAGAAAGGTCGGCGAGAGCGCAGTCTCTGTCTCTGATTTGGTGTGGCGTATGGTCAGCAGGGCACTTATTCCTATTTTTTTGCGAGTTTGCTCCCCCGAATGCTGGCAGGTGTCAATCCTGAAAGCACTGGTCAAATTCAGATGAGTGGGCGGAGGCAGCCAGTTATGTTTCTCAAGGTCTCGATGAGTACCGTGTCCCGCTTCTTTGTGTGAGAGCTGTTGCACCATGGTGTGGCGGCATATTCAACAGTCTGAATACCAAATCAGCAGTGGTGCGTAGGGTCGTTGGGCTGGCACCCCATGAAGATCCAGCAAGTCTGCACAGGAGGTTAGTCCTCGATGATACCTTGGCGCATACGGACTTCAGTGCTGCCGGTAAGTAAGCTGCCGGTCAAGTTCACTCCCAAGTAGGTTGGTGTAGATTGTATGGCAGAGGTCTCCATTGAGGTTGATTTGAAGCTGGCGATGAGCAACTTTGGTGTGAGGTGGGAAGGCAGTAGCGTGGTTCTTGGCTTTTTCGCTCACTTCAGGGTCTCCAGTTCTTGAGATATGCTTGAAGTAGGGCCATGTCTGTAGTAGTGTGCTTTCTTACTTCTTCCCAATTGCCTGTCCTAGTGAGGAGGGCAAGATCGTCGTGCGTACCAATTGTCTAGGGTTTGTTTGAGGTATATCGCTGATATAACAAGTTGAACAGCATCCGGAGCCAATACAGATCCTTGTGGAACAATACACCGTGTCCTCAGACGACGCGCAGACGACTACTCTGCCCATCCACTGTGCTTGCAAAATAAAGCTACGCGTTTGCAAGCGTTACGAATGAATTGTACAAGGTGACAATCCGTGATGGTCCTGAGAAGCTGAGTGTCAGGCCCTGGTGCCCCACGGTGTCATATGCTGCATTAAGGGTCCACACCAAGATGACGCCTGCCCTTACGGTCTCTTTTTCAAAGCTTTCCTCAATATCATCTGTGAGTTTAAACAATCTGGTGACAGTGCTCCGACCACGGGGCGAAATCCTGCTTGTTCTGGGTCGGCATGGTCGGTCGACGACGGCTTCCATCCGGCCAGGATCATCCTCTCAAGGAGTGTGAAGGAGACACACAGTATGATATTGTGGCCCGGTAGTTTTTTAGTGTTGTCGACAAGGTTGTTTGGTTTGGGAGTGTGCGATGATAGTAGCTCTCCTCCAGATCTTGGGTAAGGCCTTGGTTGGGTAAGGCAACATGTGTAGAACCCCTGGAGCCAATCTGAACACTGTGGGCCGCATTGCATCAGGATCTCTGGCTGGTATGTATCAGGTCCCTGGGCCTTTCACTCTTTAGTTGGCTAATAGCAAAGGTAAGCTCATCTAGTGAGAAGGATGTTGAAAGTGACCCGTCCCCGCCGGGGGCTCGACTGATGTTTGGTGATCTTGTTTTTTAACAGAGCGAGTGTGATCCATATCAGTATCCTTGAAACGATTTGAGGAGGTTGGAATCGGGAGGTTGGGTACTTTCTGAATCCACAAGGTTCTTGAACTGGTCCCAGTCTGCCTGCGGAAGTTCCCACCTATTTCACTGGCTTTTGTTGTTAGTAGGCTTAGCGAGCTCTCCTGAAGCGACAGTGATGTCTGTGTTTGGAGCTTCGAAAAGCGGTCGAGAACATTACGGTGAAATGGGTGATGGTGTCATGTTTGCAAAAGCGAGGTCAGGGTTTGTAGTCGTATTCCACACCTTCCACGAGTTGAAGGTGTCTGGTTGCTTGGGTCGTGCATAGTTTTTTGAACACCGGATTTTGAGGCCCAGTCCTCTAGGGTACTCCATCAGGGTTTGGTTTTCCTGTAACCCCAGGTAAATGCTCTGACTTTTAAAGTCGCGGCATAATCAAGGTGCACCATAAGTTGGAGATAGTCCTGGCGTGAAGCCGATGGTTTAGGTGGCTGTAACATTGGTGACATAACACCTGCAATTTTGGTAGTTCCCCATTCCATGGTGGAGCTGCAGGTGAGGGTTTTGCAATTTGGTTTCCATTGGCTGAGTTATTAGCAAAGGTTGGCAATCCCGTGGGTAGCGCTCTTTGGTGGTGTCAACTCGGGTGTAGCCCTAGATGTTCAGAATGGAACTGTCGGTAGCGTGTGTCTCTGGAGGAGAATCGCGTGACTTTATGCGTATGTGTGAGGTGTTCGACGATGGATGTGTATCTTTGCCCTAGTGAGACCTTCCCCATTTAGTTGGAGCACTGAGATGCCATCGGACTTGACATCTGGTGAGGCCTGCCCTGAAGGGCCCTTCACAAGGATTTAGTTTCTGTTGCAGGTTTAAAAATATTGGGCGGTCACTTCTTTTCAGTATTCATATTCATTATTTTTTGGTTCAAAAACCACGCGATACAAATTTCCACTTCCAATGCTTATCACATAGATTTTGAACACACACGATTTACACAAACTACCTACCTAGCAAGTAGGCTACCACTCACTCATCTCTTTCCTGTTTGATAAAGACATTATTTAAATTGATCAAAGTTGATTGAGTGGAAAAAGTAATGAAAGGTGGTAAAGGGTTGTAAAGTTAAATCCAGTGTCAGCATAGCAGAGCTTCTGAATGCAATTTTCATCCTGGTCTACTGAAGGTTGTCATCACAAGTTGCGTATTTATGGGAAAGAGGTCATCACGATTGAAATCGACCATACTCAATCATTTCTCTGCTCCGGTCAGTTTTTATTTCAATGGGTCAACTCTTACCAACTTGTAAAAATAAAAATAAAACAAAATATTGGAAAACTACACACACAGGCCAAAAAGTATTGGTTTTAACCGCGTAGAAATAAAACAATAATGTGGTAATCCGCGGCCCCCCGCCAGATTACCAAGGTAGAAAATTCTGGTAATCCGCCAAAAAAGTTTAGTCATCCTGCGGATTACACCAATGAAAAATTTTGGTAATCCGCCACAAATTTTAGTCATCTGTAATTTTTATTGTTTCAGTTACCTTTAAATTTTAGATGTCAAATTAATGAATTACAAGAAACCAACTTACCGTACAGGCCAGAGAGAAAATAAAGGGATGTTAAAAAAATTGTGTAAAAGGGCACCCATCATGTGTAGCACAAAGTCCCTACTGACAGTGCTATAAACCATTGAGAAACACCCAAAAGAGCCAAAAAAACACGGGAACCATCAAAAAACCGTCCAAGAACCATCCAAAGTGTCCACTTTTTTTGACCATTTTGGATGGAAATGGGCAACTTGTTTTGCTATTTTGGTTTGTGTTGATACACAAAAGAGCCAAAAACACCAGAAAACATCCAGAAAAATTCTGGGACCAACCAAAGAGTGACAATTTTCTTTAAAAAATAATTATTGTGACAATTTTGAACCAAACGTTGAATCGGGGATTTCAGGTAATTTTCAATCAACACATTGGGACACACAAAGGAGCTAAAACCACTTATGAACCATAAGAACAATCCAAAGTGTTTGTATTTAATTGAAGAAAGCATAATTTTGACCATTGGGTGACAGCAAGGCCAATTTGAGTTTCAGACAATTGCTCAACAACCTTGATACACAAAGGAGCCAAAAACACCAGGAACTATCCAGAAACCATCTGGGACTTCCAGGTGCCACTTTTCTTAAAATCATTATTTGACTATTTTGACACCAAAAAACTGAATGGTTTCCAGGCATTATCAATCAACAATTGCAAACACAAAGACCCCAAAACACTGGGGAACATCCAGAACTCCAGGAACCATCCAAAAAAAGTATCACTTTCTTGGAGAAAAAAATTCGCTTTGTTGACCATCTTGAACCCCAAAATAGCCATTTGTGTTCCACACAATTTGCTCAACAACCATTGATACACAAAGGAGAAGGAAAACACTGGGAACCATCCAGAAACAATCTGGGAACCACCCTAGTGTTACTTTATTTCACAATAATTTTGATCATTTGGACCAACAGCCAATTTTGGGGTTCAGGCAATTAATAGCAATTGAAATACAAGGAACCCAAAACTCCTGGTACCGCCATGAAACAATCGGGGAAACATCCGAAGGGTCAACTTTTCGTTTAAAAATTATTATTTTGAATCATTTTAAAAAAAAAAAAAAACAAAATAGCTGATTTTGGTTCCAGCAATGGTCAACACCATTGATACACAAATGATCAAAAACACAGAGAACCATCTAGAAACCAGATGGACCCCATCCAATGTCCACTTTTGTGTAAAAAGTGTTATTTGTGACCAATTTGTTATTTTGCACCAAATTAGGCCGATTTTGGGTGCAGGAATGCTCATTAACTATTGAAACACAAAGTTGCCAAAACACCGAGAACCATCCAGGAAATCACCAAAAATTGCTCCCCTCCCACACCCATCTCTCCATATTTCCAGAACACTCTCAACCATGATCCTGATCTTTTGAAAATATACACGTTTGAAACTTCATCAGCAATGATATGTACTTTACATTACAACAAGGCTCATCATTGACTTCATACTTGAAAAGATCCACCCAGTTGAGTTCAGTCTGGGGGTTTACCACCCAACCCTCCAAACTTCCGACTTTAATAAAATGACGGGTGTGAAAAGTTCTGTCGGAAAAGCATTTTAAAAGCAAAATTTCTGAATGACGCTTGCTTATATAGTAAAGGATTGGTAAGAAAAATCTCAGAATACTTGGAAAAAAATCTTTACTCTTAAGGAAAACACAAATTAATGACATTCATGAAAAATAAGGAATTATTATTTTGGGGATTCTGGCATTTCGGGCGCGGCGGGACAACAGGAAAACTAAAAATTCATGTTGAAGAGCATAATAAGGCAGCGGTGCCCAAAATGGCATTTTTTTTTTTTTTTTTTTCGAATAGGTCCTCTGAGGGGCATGATTAAAATACAGTGAGATAAAAAAAGGCAACAGTTGAATTAAAAAGACTTCCAGTGAATTAAAAAACCAACAGATGTTAGCGTAGCCCAGTGATTATTCATTCGCCTTGAAAAATATCAGTGACCAGGGATTCAACCACGAGGAGGGTGATAATCTTGAACCCCTACGGTAATACTTGGTCAACCAGTTGTAGAGATTTCTGTTGCTCGTCACATCAGATTGGTCTCATGAACACAATTGAAATATGATTGCACGGCCACCTCACTTTCGATCATCATGTATTGTGTTATGAACTAAACGAAGAAAGAATGAATTCGCTGGAGTGGGATTCGAAAAACGGCCCGCCCTCCGAAGTTTTTAGACCAGTGCTCTACAAACAGCTGAGTATTTCAGCCTTTGTGTTGGGCGGTTGTTACCCTAAAATGGCCAGCCATCATCTTTACTCTGAATCAGCTAACAGAACCAAAAAAAAAAAAAAAAAAAAAACCCCCCAAAAGTGCCCAAACTTACCGATTATTACGTACTGCGGTATCATGTATTGATGCACTCCCATGACATGTCCATAATTCCACGCTTTATTTAAGAACACGACAGTAAAATCAATTGCTACCATTTTGTATTAATTCGGTAATTAATTTGATAAAAAAGACACCCTTAAAAAAACGTGTCTAAAAGGGTTAAATATTCCTGCCGGTGTGGTTGCCTCTGAAAAAACAATTCACTTTTTCTAGTTAATAAATAAGGCAATACTTGTGGCATAAGCATGTATTTTCACAGGAGAGGGGGGGGAGGGGGGGAGGAGGGAAGGAAAAAAGGAGGGAGAAAAAAATGTAGAGGATCACACTTTTCGCAAGAAAAACCATGGTAAAGGTTGAGCATGTATTCTGTTAATACTATCAATTTATTACTTTTATATTGCTTTTTGGGAGCAGGAGGGAGAAAGAGACAGGAGGGACCGAGAGAGAGAAAGAAGAAAAAGAATTTGTGGGGAATTCCGCCCCCACTACTTCACCGCTGGTTACGCTTATTTCAAAATTATTATGTCTCGCTAGTATGTAGGATTGTTGCACTCGTTCACATAACAATTATTATTTAAGGTGAATAGGAATTAGTGCAATGCCTCGCAGAGCCAACTTATCTAAAGACTGAATTATTTGTATAAATTCTGCAAAACGGAATGTTTAACAAGTCATACTAAAATGATAAAGATAACTCTAGTTACTCCCACAAGGTTTTACACAATATTATCAGAGAGAGGCAAATTATTTTCTACTAAGTTGATGTGATTTTGTATTAAAGGTTAATTTTAGCATATTTGAATCTTTCTTCTTTAAGACAGCTGCAGTAAAAATTGTCATTGCAATTGCATCAGAAATAACATCTTAGCTATTCCTTCACAGCAAATGAAAATATGGCATAATAATAATGTACTGACAAGCAATAAGAGGCTTTTACGCATTATACACTGCAAACAAACTAGTACACAAGATCGTTTACATTGATTAGTACTGATACGTTATTGGGTATGCGAGTAGGCATCGTTCTCGATCTCTTACACTGCTGTGTTGTGTGTGTTGTTTACTTTGGCCGCCTATCCATGAATATACGTCTAGCCCTTTTTTCTTTTCATCATTATCCATTGTGCTTCTTTTGTTAAACTGTCCATTAAAGCGGACAGAGACCGTTATTTAAACCTATGAATATTCATCAGACCGGTATTTTTTCCGAAACTGGTCTGTGGACACTTCCGGAGAAAAATAACGGTCTGATGAATATTCATAGTGTAACAATAAAGGACAATTGAACAAAGGAAAATTCTAGAAACACCTCAGCCTCAGGTGGTACAAATAAAAGAAATAAACAATAGTGAAAGAACTGATAACCCAATATAAAAGCTTATTGTGAACATCGGGTTACTATCTGTTTGTTAGCTTATCTGTCGATTACGATTCAGCCAAAGTAGTGATTGCAATTCATGCAAATTACTTTTTCACTATTTTAAAGGGAGGATCGAAATATATTGCTCTTTTATTGTTGAAATAAACAACGATGAAAGAACTGGTGACGCAATACAAAAGCTTATTGTGATTGTCAGATTACCATCTGCTTGTTGGCTAATATATCGAATACGAATCAGCCAAGATAGTGATTAAAAGTTATGGAAACCTTTTCTATTCTATTTTTGAAAGACACATTTTGCTTTTACTTCAAAATTGTAACAACTGAGCAATTACTACCCGTAACGCCAGATCACTGAATACAGGATTTAAAAATAAAATTGAGGGAGACGCATATAAAGAGAAAGGAATTTCTGTCTTTGTTTTCTTTATATAGCGCAATCGAGTGCTAGTGATAGCTTTAAGCCATAAAAATAACCTATTAGAATTCCACTAGATGTAGTTATTTTCTCAGCTTAAACCCTTTTGAGCCTATTCCTTTACTTTCTCTCCCTCTTCTCTTTTAATTTACCTGTCGTACGACCCACTTCCTAAACCTGCCTTGACTAGCATTCGTATTCGTTAGTGCACCATGGATACTCTGTATCAAGATCTTAAATTTCGTGGTGTCAGAATCCGAGGTCAAATACACGTGTGAAATGGGTTATTTGAACGTACACTGTGAGAAAATTTTCGTAAATTTACGGAAAAAAAATTTCTGGCAGCAGAATTTCCGACTTTTTTGGGGTTAAATTGACAGACTTTCCGTCAATTAACGGTAACGTTGGCAGTAATTTTACAGAAATTTGTCTCATATTATGGGAAAAAAACGTGTATTTTACAGAATTTTCGTAATTTAAAAGTACGGAAAGAAAAAAAAAGGCCGGAAATTTTGCTTGCCAGAAATTTTTGAAATATTTCCGTAAATTAAATTGTTTATGTTTTTTGTTTTTTATTTTATTGTTTTCAAAAACAGATTTTCCGTAATTTACGGAAAATCTTGTTTCGTAATTTAGCGGAAATTTCTAACCTTTGTACCTACTTAAATATCCAAACTTGCCTACTAAATAACCCTTAGAACGGATTATAAAACCAAATCAATAGGATAATCTTCTCAAACA
The DNA here is from genome assembly GCA_023653785.1 of Ophioderma brevispina. Lineage (NCBI taxonomy): Eukaryota > Metazoa > Echinodermata > Ophiuroidea > Amphilepidida > Ophiodermatidae > Ophioderma > Ophioderma brevispina. The sequence continues at coordinate 46,142 of JAMKCH010005863.1, forward strand.
GATGGGCCCATTTCTAAATCGATCAGGTTTTCCCCGACAATAAGATTTATCTCCAAAGAGTAAACCTATTATCTACTAGACCTTTGTGTTAGACTTCTGCACAAGTGAACACGTAACAGTACATTGGCGGTTTAATTAAGAAAGAACGTAACGCTACTTCAAGATATTTAAAACAAAAACAAAGTATATTTCAATTTTTACTGAATAATTATATTAAATCGATTTCAATTATTGTTCTGGTATATGTAAGATAAAAATTTCAAAACACACCGTTGTAAAAAAATAATGGAGTTTTTGATAGTCTAGTTTGCCGCCTAAAGGCACCCGCTAGTCAAGTCAACAGGCGCACCAGACCGTATCAATACACCTTATTTTCATTACGGTGTGCTTCTCATCCTTTATCTATTGTACCATACCACGAAGAAATAGATAAGAAGGAAGCACATCGGCCCACTTTCGGCTTTTGAAACGAATCTATATGCGCCCCATAATGCAATTGTGATTCATATTCTCCGCGCCCGGGGGGGGGGGGGGGGGGGGGGGGGGATGGGCGGCGGGAACCCATGCTCGTTCCGAAAAAAAGAGGACAGCTTTCAAATGCGGGACTACCGCTAGGGGTATCAAATTCACAATAATCAAGGTTTAGTCCCGCTAGGAGTACAAAATGCAGTTGTGATCTTGTGATGGTTTCAATGATCAAATAGGAAAAATTAACCTAAACATATCAGCAAAATAACCCTTCGTGTGTATGTTTTCTTTGCAGTAGCACCAAGTGTCATTTTACTTGTATTGGACTACGTGAATCAAAAAAATTCAGGATTAAAGATGATTGACCGTTAATGCAAATCCACTATATCATAGATTTGTTGTTTGTATTAAAACCACATCTAATATACTTCCAAATGTTGAAAAAATGAAAGAAACGATTTTTAAATAACTAAGCCAGATATACCAAATTTGTAAAGAAACACCCACCAATATTTTTTTTTTTTTTTTTTTTTTTAAACATTAAACTGTTGTTGTGAGAATGGAAATATCAAATCAGGATGCCTTTACAACTTAGCACATTTTAGTGATTATTTGCTATAGGATTAATCAATGAATTTATTTCTACCAATGTGCCAACTGATATGAGAAATCCAAACACCAATTCACCGGTTTCAGAGAGCAAGGAAGGAAACGAGATCTTCCCATTGTTTAGGATATGCAAGAGTTAGTCACGTTAATTGGCATAACTTGGTATCTATACCTGGAGTACCGTAGTAGTGTGAAAGTAGTAGTTTGTACATTTACACATCAGGATTAATTGGGTTGAGATTTTGTGTGAACATTAATTAGGGGGGAAGAGCAAGGTAAGGATTTACTTCCTTTCTCTTTCTTCCTCAAACCCCTTTTGATATGGCTATTAATTATCAATTAAACAAAATAGCATGGGTCATCATTACTTAATAATGCTATGCCCCGTATATCGTAAATGACGTGTTCTTGCTTAACTGTGTAAATCCCAGTGGAATGGAGGAAAAAAAGGGGGTGTGCTTACCAAAATTGGTCATATCTGGATTATTTTTTAATCGTTTTCTTTTCAATTTTTTTCAACATTTGGAAAGTATTATTAGATTTGCTTTATTAAAAAACATAACAAATCTATGATTCAGTGACTTTATCAATGTTAAGATCTTGAAACCGTTGCACAATTTGTTTGATTCACGTAGGATTGGCCATTTTAATGTGTATATCTTTAATGTACGGTCCCGCATTCAAGGGGGGTATAGTCTCACTGCAAATATCTGCCAATCTTCAATCAAATTTTATTTGTTCATCATAAACGACAGCAAAAACAATATGATAATAATATGTAAAATAATTGCACAGTACAGTGAAAACAAAGTTACACTATAATCAAAAGATTTTGCATACAAGAAAGATGTTTATAATAAATATAAGTGGAATTCAAAAGAGAGTTTATAAAAGGGGTAATACTAGTGGAAAATATTAAATAGCACAGTAGGATGTCATATTACTGCTGTACCGCTAGGTGTATAGTGCACTGAAATCTAGTATACTTTCACCAAAGCTGGTCCAAATAGGGGCCGGGTATATTTTAATTGAAAATTGGTCCCGTTAGGGTAATTTCAGAACGAGCATGGGTGCCCAAAGAAATCCAAGATCACCCCCCCCCGGTCAAACGTTCAATTTAGTCAAACTGTCATCCTTTATTTCTCACACTGGGGAGTCTTGGGCACGATACTCGATTCGCGCTGATATAGGGACACCTGTACCTTTTTTACGGATGAGAGTTGTTTCGGAGGGGCGGGACAGCCAATTAAACTTTGCAGCAATCCTAGTCCGTGCGTTCTGAATACTGTGTGCTCTACGTTCAATACAATGTGCAGTGGACAAAACATAGAGGGTCACTTGTAAAAGAAACGCACGTTAAAATGTGAACTGCTACCTGTATACAGCAGGTGTGCTATGGAATCATGAATATGGTAACAATGTTTTTCGCGCTGTCCTCACATGGTTGATATGGGCACTATCAGTACTTTCATACGTACCTTAACTACAGTGTGAGTCAAAAAACCCTACATTCAGAAGAAACAAATAATTAAAATAGTTACAGAGTTGTTTTTGCTCAAATGTTGGCTATGGTTATAAAGAAAGGATAAAAGGCTTTCAGAAAACGTTATTGGTGTCATTTGGACTTTGGAGGAAAGAAAGTACGCCTATTTTGCTGCGAGACTTCAAATCCTGTTTGGCGATTTTGAGCCAAACAAAGATGCATCCTTACAAAAGTAAAATGGTATCATAGTGATTTGAGACAAAATTTAACACCAAATATGTTGAACAATAGAAGGTGGGGAGTAGTAATTGAAGGATTATAAAAATAATATCCCAGAGATTACAAAGAAAATGCTAAGTAAAAAAAAATGTTCAATTCATAAATAAGAAAAAATGCAAGAAGATACGCTGGTGTTTGTAAGACCAAGTTTAATTTGGTTCAGCAAGGATTTCATGGTTTTAACCTACAACTTGGGAGCAAAAGTAAAAACCACGGAAGGTTGTGTATTCAGCTTGAAAACAGTGCGATAATGAATTTTAAGGTTAATTCGATTTATTCCAGAGAAAGAGGAAAACTTCAGTGTTAGAAAAACTTTCAAAAGGCTCGGCTGCGCCTCGCCCATTATTAGTTTTTCTGACCGGACACATTATTCACATAATGACAAACTGCAAACTCTTATTCTTAAATTGAATTAACGTCGGGACAAGTTAAACTCTTTAGTCTAAATAATTCGGGGAATTACTTTGTTTTCGCAGTGACCACAGAAAAGTGTTTAATTCCTAATAAATATCGTTTTAACAATGAACATGTGAAGTGATGGGAATGATTTATAAATCGATTGTATTAAAACTGTACAAAGTTCAATTCAGAAAAGCACAGTAAACAAAATTAAGTTTTGTACTTGGCCCTTTTCCTTTCAAGTCACTTTCTATTGTTAGGCAGCCAAGCGACTATTTGGATAGATGTAAATGCTTCTTCCCTATTGCACTTAATGGATAAGAGCCAAAACTTTTCCCCAGCTCCTATATTAGCTCGAATCTAGTATAAAGCTGAACGCATAACGATGTACAAACACTGCGTATTTTAACGAAAACCGTGACAAATACACACCGGAGACAGCCGGAACATATTGTAATATGCGATATACAATCAAAGGGTCGCTGTTGAATCCTTTCCTTTGTGCGGGTGAATGGATAAACAGATTACAATCGGATGGTGGAAGTCGATGTGCTTCCTTCTTATCTCTTTCTTCCACGATCATACCGAATCTCTCTTTATCAGGAACGGGCTATATAGCTCAGTGCACTAGGATTCTTGGAGATTTTGGCCCGAATTCATGCTCCAGGAGCAGGTATTTTCAACTCGTCTCATAGGGGCGCTATTCATTATTATGTGTGCGCTTTATTCCGTTAATGTTTATATTGAATTATTACAAAAGAACGACTTTCTGCCGGCTCGGATTGCGTGGCGTGTGTCTGTGGGCGCTCGTCTTGTTATCTAAAGGTCGTGGGTTCGAATCCCACTCCAGGATCAAAATTTAGTTATGACTTTATTTGTATTTTAGAGTTGGAGATGGATCATAAAAACACAGAGTGTGGATTGAAGTAGAAAAATATTGAATAGCTGCCTTATGAGATAATAAGACTGGTCATGGTACTGGAGCATGATTAGGGACCAAAATCTCCGACGTTGTCGTGCACCTAGCCAAGAAAGAAAATGTTCCGGGGTCTCGAGTTTCGTAAAGGTGCATTACGTCACAGGATTATTTTAAGGTGTGGTGACTGTGATGTGTATGTTATAATTGTTCTAGTGCGCAATGTGGGTTTCTTGTTTACTTTAATGATTCGTTTATTTGTTAAGAAATGCGAAGGCAAGTATCAGTTTTGATCCTTAGCAATATGGAGACTATGCCTTTGTTGCCATTACAAAGCATATTGTGGCCATTGTACAAAGGGACTGCCTATACTCCGCTTACGGGATACGGATGAATTCAGCTCTTATAATGGCCTGATAATAGGAGTGGGCAAATAAACACTTTTTTTACAAAGCCATTTTGGCTGCTCAAAACGATTCTGGTAAGCATTTTCATATCAAATGAATTTTGATATTGCTTCCATTGATTTTAAATTTTGCATGTAAAGTCAATGGGGAATTTTTGGCAATTTTAGACATAACTTCAAAAAGCAATGTTCTTCTCAACCTATTTTGTCAGAAACTCACACACAGATGCTTTTGTATGCCCTATAAATATTTGCAATGAAAAAAATTGCGAAGGGCTTCAATTTGATAAAAATGGTGTTGTAGGGTGCAAAGCAGTAAATAGAATAGCCTTTCAGTCAGTAGACTTACAAAAGAACATGAGAAACACTATTGTGTCATTGTTGTGAAAGGCTCAATACAAATATAATTGATTTTATGTTATAAACACAACATCAAAAGTAAGTTCCCCCCAAAAGAACCTACTATCATTTCCAGGATATCAGTTTTTTTTAAAGATGAAACCTAGTAAAGGTTATAGCTATGGTTGTTAGGAGGTGGTGTTGTGAAAATGAGAGGAAGCGGTTACTTCACGGCTGAATGAGCACAAATTAAAGAAAAATGAGGCCTTTTTAAAAATTGCAAAAGCGTCAATCATGATGACAGGCGTGCCAGCTTCCAACAAGACAATTGTAATTGCCCTATCCTGGACAGATAACCTGAGCACGTATTGCAATCCAAGTTTGGACTTAAATTTACCATCTTTTATACTGTATGCTTTGTGGTTGGTGTATTGCAAGTGAGTGTTGTGGTCCGGTTGGTTTATTGGTTGTATAGGTACCAGGTACCAGGTCCTTTGTATTGACATGTGTTTCACCATTCATAATTTTATGAATGCTCCCTGTATCCCATGAATGGATGCATTCATCATTTTATGCCTGACCAGGTGACCGAGTATGATTTCAAAAGAAAAGTGACATGCATGGTGCAACCTTGGCGGAGATTTTAATCCGCATTCCATTACATGTTGTAACACAGTGAAATATGGACATGAAACCACTCTTGCAATTTTTAAAAAGGACTCATTTTGTGTTTAATTTGTGCTCATTCAGCCGCGAAGTAAGGGATTCCTCTCATTTTCACAACACCTCTTTCTAACAACCATAGCTATAACCTTTACTAGGTTTCATCTTTAAAATACGGATATCCTGGAAATTATAGTAGGTTCTTTTGGGGAAACTTACTTTTGCCAATTTGGTGTTATTTTACAAAGTTCCCCACATTTCCCAGAGGTTGGACCCAAAAAATTCTGATTCAGCACCCTTCAAACTATAGGAAAACATCTTAAAACATTCTTCCCCAAACTTCTAGAATGGGATTCTGATTTATAACCCTACTATAATTATGCTACAACATGCGTATTCAAAGTTTAATAAGACAATCAGAACAGTGCATGTATTTAGTTGCAGTAAAAAAATTGCATGCTAGGTTACAAAGTTACATGCCCTCTGTAGTTAAATAAAGGAGGATTAAAACAATACATGAGACGATATCTTTAGACTATTTGGACTTAAAACGTAAAATTGGTGTTATATGAAAGCTGTGAATTTCTGAATTGCTATAATATAGGATATATGGTGAATTAAGTTATATTTACAAAAACAAATAGTAGGGAACTACACTATTTCAAGGGGATTTCAATTGAAGAGGACCGAATTGTAGACGCAAGGGCTGTTTTTTTTTTTTTTTTTTTTTTTTTTCCTTGTAGCCAAGATATAAATCTCGATTCAATAAAAATAAATTAATCCTAAACACATTTACAAGGAGTAAATTTTGATATAAACATACCAAATTTGGACCTTCAAATAAACTGATATAGGCGGCAATTGAATTAAATATTAATAGCGAAACATTTAGTTGTACCAACCCCTAAACTAAGATGACTATGTTCATTGAGGGCGCTAGATATAGCCGATCTTGCAATGCGAAAAGGTCGGTATTGGTCATGGTTACAACGGCCGGCATACACGTTAATCTATACCATGGGTTAATTAAGCAGAGGGGACCATGAAATTTGGTGGTTATGAGAGAAAACTTCGTATTTTAACATATCTATATTTGTGGGAATAAAGGAGCAAAGACGCAGGCGCTAAGTGTCAACCCCCTTGGTAAATGCGAGTACTTACAGAGTAGTAAGTGCAGAACCATAGGAGAGTGTTGGGTGGTAATTTTGGTAACGTTTGAATTTTATGTTCCTCGTTGACAAAGGAGATTTACTAGATAAAGGCTTTAGGTGTGAAATTGAAAATCGGGAGGTATTTTCTTTAATTTTAGGCAAAACACATTGAATTTAACAAAGCGTTAACGAAGCGCTTATGTGGGCGGAGCCAAATATGAGTTAAGAAAAGAAACGAGTGATATTTTGCTAAACTTGCAAGACAATCACATCTAAATGGTCCTCATGTTGTTCATTGTCGCTGTTTAGTTCTTATACTTTGATTGTTTAGTTTAATAAAGGAAGTTGGAAAAAGTGTGCTTTTTTGCTTAGATGGCTAATTTTTTCATGTAAGTACAAGTATTAAAAATATTTTTCAAAAAAGTTACTTTTCATAATGGGCAAACATAAACCTATGGACTTCATTTAAATCGGTGGAAAATGAGGAGCCTGGTCGTTCATGCAATGAAGCGTAAGCTAGGTAATTGCTTTACTGATGCTGTGACGTTACCGCGAAACTGCTTTGTAATCATTTAAGTCAATAAGTTTAACTAAATTGTCAGATGATATTCTTTGCCATTTGATTGTAGTTTTGTGGCATCGTGCATAAGTGTCAAACAAACGTGTAGGCAACCTTGTAATTGCCAAACTAAACCGATGATGACGGCTTTTTGTTAAATGTGAAAACGCCACACAGGCACTTTCATAACAGAAGGAATGATAAGGTGTTTTAAAAGGACATTCAGAGTCCTACTGCTGTTACTTGACATAGATTGACAATTTACATTCAGTCTTAAGGGAAAAACGTCATTAACATGAGGGCATGGACATAATGCCTGGGTTGTATAAATTTATGAGACATGAATGCGGGGTTTCCGTAACTGGAACCATTGACACACTTTTTAAACATGTGGTCTATTCCGTGAGGGTTTCCGAATTAAGAAGTGTATCAGAAAAAAAAGTAAGTCAGATGGGTCAGGTTACGGAAAATCCCCGAAATACGCTACCAAATTTTTTATTTCCAACTTAATAGTAAGAAAAGTACTAATGTTTGCAAACTCAAGAAGGTCCAGTAAACACAATTCTAAGAATGTACTTACAAGCTTTTATTTCAAATAGTATTGGTTTCTATAATGGAATAGAGAAGCGCTTTTTAACGTTTTACAGCAGTTTTCTTCAAACCTATATCAACGTTCCCTTGCGAATCGTTAAGATTGTTTTGGCGGGGGGGGGAGGAGAAATGAAACATATACAAAAAAAAATGTTGTTTTAAGCATGTGCAGTTGTAGTTTCCATAATGCGCAAATTGCTGCTTTTGAGGACTAGTCGCAAAATGACAAGATTTTGAACGGAATTTAATTGTTTTAATTTACTTCAAGGTTTCGTCCACACTCGTTGTCCTTGCTAAAAATTCATTTCCTTCAGAGCCGTTCGTTTTCAACTCTATCAGTAGTGCAGTACTCAATGCCCCTTTTTCCCTTTTCCCCTTTCTCGAATCCCTCTATTTCCCGATGTAAAAGCATTTCAAAGATCGAAGGACAACCACGTTTGATTCCTCGATATAAGGTAAATGATTTCAAGAATACTTAACAAGCACTGGAACTGTCATTTCCATTCATCCCCAACTTTTGCGATATCATTGTATAGTGGGAGGACAAATGTAGTTACATGGGGCCATTGTGTGCAGTTTTTCGTGTTAAGTTTTGGACCACATAAATGTATTCTACCAGTACCCGCTATTAAGGACAATATGTACGCCAGTTTTCCTGTTGCAAACTTAAGATGCAGGAGGGAGGAATTTAAGTTAAAGCGGCTACTGCACATTTTCACAAAAAATGAAATTTCTTCCAATTTGCTCTCAATGAATTAGTCTAGGCATGGAAGAACAGAGATATATTTTAAACCATAAAAATAAACATAACCCAAAAAACAGATTTAGGGACATTGATATGAGGATAAAGACATACAGGGAATTTGCTAGGGCCAACTTTTAAGTTTTCCGAACTTTAATCAAACAAATGTGTATATACATGAATATTTTTGATCGTACTCACTGATATTAAAATCACAAAGGTTACAGTGGCATATAGATAGCGTGGGAAAACATGCATACGGCCGTGCTGTTCTTGTGTAAACGCCATTTTCGTCGCTGTGATTTAAGTCGCCGGCGACGTAATTATAAAATCGTTCTGTTTTTACCCTAAGGATGATTTGGTCTTAATCTTTCGGGTGAGGGCTTTTGTATATAAAAGCCTTACACATGCAAAAATAGCGATTTTGAAAAAAATCTGAGGGCGCACTATTTTTTTCAAATGTGCCAGTGATGGTCTCTTTACCGCAGGAGGTCTAAAACTTAAGATGCTCAAAGAGTTTGAAAATATGTAAAAATTTACGGTTCTTCTAATGATAACGATTCTAACAGTGTAAGAGTTAGTTCTACGGACTTGAGGATTTTTTTGGGAGTTATGGCCGGGCAAAATATCTACAAAAATGAACCAAAATTGCCAGCCCAGTTTCAGGAATTAGCGTATTATAGATAATCAGATCCGACCGGTATTACGATATTTTAAGTGGTTGGGACGCTTGAATTTACAAGGTGAAAACTAGTGTTTTTTAGGAATTAGCATTCTTTAAAGGTATGTTTCGAACTCCACAGCAAACTCCACTGTGGCAGTTGGGTGTGGAGCCCCCAAGTCGCAGTAGCATAGCTAAGCTACCAGCGATCAATCGTTACCTTTTATTTTTGGTCTCTGAAAAACATAAACGATACTGCAAAAATTGCAAGATCCCCCTGGCGGAGAGCAAACTGCGTGTGAGGAGAGTAAATATATGCAAATGAGGCCTCATTAATAGTAAATATTGGTGAAACAGTGCATGGGTATTACTTGCATGTGCACCACTACCCACATACCAAATTTCGTCAAATGTTGCCATTGGGATAGGCGTAGAAGTACACCTTTTGGTAATGAGCAATCAGAGCAAATATGCACAAATGACCTCATTACTATGTACCGATATGATGATAACACAGTGCAAGAGTATTACCTGCAATCAAACACTACCTAATACCAAGTTTAGTCAGATAGGACATGGATTGGGACAACTCTCACATTTGTAGCCAACCTTACCAGGGAACAACAATCATGGGAATTGACCTTGGCTGTCTCGATTCCCGTAATAAGATTTTCACGTTCATTCAGCACACCTCCGTTTGGAGCTTCCGCGGTTGGAATATTACGAGGGACCTTCGCCAGCTAAGGGACCATAAACAACGGCCCCATAATGCAATGGGAATAGAGCAACCCGCTATGCTCTACATAATGACTATGCTTTGTATAATGAGCTATGCTATAGTCAGCAGATAGCATTTATGCAAAAATAAGTTGGAGCAAATCTCCAATGGCGGTGCCCCTGAGGTGTAACAATTTGCTGGTCACTGTCAGGGGCCTGACCTTTACCAGCAACCTAACCAAGAAAACCTAAACCAAATGGAACACACATTACACACGGACAGAACTAAAAATGGCACACAACAAACACCAACCACACACCAACAAACATCCACACCACGGCCACAACACACACATACACGCACATACACCCAGAAGGAATGTGCAATCACAATATTTCCCCCCATGTTTGTTTTAGTCAGGGGAGGGGAAGGGAAATAATTATATAAGTTTATATATTTTATAAGAAAATTACTTCGGTGTAAAGTTTATAAATGGACATTGTTTTTGAAATCGTTTGTCAGCGTTGTTTTAATTACCATACCCTCTAATTCGCCAAGAAATCGTTAAACAAATCGAAGGTTAGATGCAGTAAAGTGTTCAGATTCGCTTTTTTTTGACCCCGACTTGTTACTGGTTTCGAATTAAAAAATTTTTGTATATATAAAACAACATAATATTCTGCTAGTGATTGGTTTTGACAACACATTTACAAGTTCATTGTAGTTCTCTATGGTGGCCCAAAATGCAACCTTGGTAGGTCGTGCCTATAAGTTTTGTTATTTAAAGTACTAAAACTGCCAAATAGATGGGGGTAGAATGCGAGTAATATTGTGAGAGCACCAAAAGAGAGGGGGAAAGTTAATGACTGTGGGTATTGCACACTTGATCATAACTCATGATGTCGGTGGTTATACCCGCCTCCGGGGACATGAAATCAAGAAGAAAAGAAAAACACCCCTGCACATTTTTTCGACAATAATAAGCAACCCATAAGAAACTATTGATAACATTTTCCCGCAATTTTTCTCTCGTACTTCTGCATAATTGCAGACCACTCAACACAAGTTGACGCGGGGAAGGAGATGATCAAGGCAGTAGAGAGCGAGAGGAGCCTGTGGTATCAGTCAGAAACAAAGATAGCACTTGATGTGCTCGAAAGAATATTAGGTCACCAATTAAATTTTTTTAATTCTACATATAGACAAAATTGTTTTTTTTCACTTCTTCATTAGCATATTTTTAATTTTTACTGGAAAACACCTTATGACGTCACTGAGTAGTCTTAAATTACAGTCCACACCCCATTATTATGAGTTATTGTATCAGGTTGATATGAGCTGTTTGCTCCTAGAACTTTTTATAGAATACAGTTTTTTTTTTACATACTTTATTTGGCCCAAGAAGTAACCCGCTAAGTAACAGTTTACTCTCGAGGAGAATTCAATACCCATTTGATATTTCTTACCTCTTGGAAATACTTAGGGTCATTATTGAGAAAGTGTTTAATAACGTTGAAAAGATGGGTAGGGCTGATTTTCTTACTAATTTACGTACATTAGAGCGAATATGACACCGCCATCTTAAAAATCAAGCCTTTACTTAAAATATAAATGCCATGAATTCTTTTTTGGATCTCCAAAAATATCACCCAGTATCTTATTTCAACAATGTGCCATTTTAAGCTCATTTAGCAAATATTCCTACTTGCGGCGACCATCTTGGACGCCTATTTTTAAGCCCCCTTCAGTCAGTTAAAAACTTGCGTCGTGTAGTCGTGGATAAAATTTCTATCTGTAAATGAACTTAGAATGGCGGTTTTTACATCAACATCGCGGCCTTTTGAAATGAGCAGGACACGCTAACGTGGAGCTTTTTGGGGCGGAAACATACTTAATCCTAGTCGGGGGACATCCCCTTCAAAGTGATATATGGGAAAATTATCACTAATGGTGCAACGAGGAAATCTGGATCATCTTACTGCGTATGAGGCAGCAGCTCCAATATGTTGTAGCGTTGGAGCCAACTACCGTGTATTGGTTGGGGTTTGAGAAATCTGGGTCCACCGGTGGACGAAAAGGTAGGGCACTCATTGAAATGTGATCCTCAGTCTGTGATGGAGAACCCATGCAGGCTGGCGATGGCCGCAGTCCCATCGGTGCATATTGCTATGGAAGCGACCGACTCCTGTGGCATCCGGTTTAAGGTGACCCTTTCCTTGCGTGGGAGATTGCTACCAGGTGGTAGCTCTGTCTTAGGTGTAATAGAGAGTTGATTCTGGTCTTGGGGTATCTAGCCAGGCAGTAATTCCATGTCTGTAAGATGTTTAATGGGAACTGGAGAAAGTTTAAGTCAGCGTGTCGGCAGAAAGGCCGGCGAGAGCGCAGTCTCTGTCTACCGATTTGATGGGATTCTTTTGACAGTGTTAGCAGCAGTGCTTCTTTGTCCAGCAGGGCCTTATTCACTAGTTTGTGCGTGTGGGTTCTTCTCGGAATACTGCAGGTGCAATGGCCTGAAGCACTCGTAGGAATTCAGATGGAGTAGACGGAGGCAGCCAGTTATGGGTCTCGAGTCCGTTGGCGTACTCTGTCCACTTCTTTGTGTGAGAGCTGTTTTCACCATGCTGGGGCGGTATATTCAGCAGTGTCTGAAACCAGAGCCAAAGAGTGGTGCGTGGGTCATTTGGCTGGCACTCCATGAAGATGCAGCAAGTCTGCACAGGAGGTTATTCTCGAAGATACCTTGGCGCATACGGACTCGAGGTGCTGCCCGTAGTAAGCTGCCGGTCAAACTTCACTCCCCAGTAGGTTGTGTAGGATTGTAGGGCAGAGGCTCTCCATTGAGGTTGATTTTGAAGCGGCGATGAGCGTCTTTGGTGTTGAGGTGACAGGCAGTAGCGTGTTGTTTGCCTTCGCTCATCTTCATCCCCAGGTCTTGTTGCAAGTAGGGCCATGTCTGTAATTAGTGTGCTTCTACTTCTGTCCAGTTGGTCTTTCGGAGGGAGGAGGGCAAGATCGTCGGCGTAGCCATATTGTCTAGTATTGTTTGAGGTAAATCCTGATATACAAGTTTGAACAGCATGGGAGCCCGTACAGACCCTTGTGATCCTCCGTTCCTCAGACGACGCAACCGACTACTCTTCCCATCACTGGTCTTGAGAATAAAGCTACGGTTTGTCAAGCCCGTTACATATGAATTGTCAAGGTGACGATCCGGGATGGTCCTAGAAGCTTGAGTGTCAGGCCCCGGTGCCACACGGTGTCGTATGTTGCAGTAAGGTCCACCAAGATGACTCCTGCCTTACGGAGCTTTTCCAAAGATTTCCTTACAATATAATTTGTGAGTTTTACTATGAAATCTGATGATGGCAGCGTATGGACTAAGAGGATTCTACGCCTATAGATGAGGTGACCTCAATGTTACAAACAAAGTTAGCACCTGGTACTGACATGTTAGAGGTGCGAATGATATGCCCATACAGTTACAGCATCAATAGCTTATCACGCATCATATGATTGAGCGGAATTGTAAAAGTACAAAAGCCCTGCAGGGTTCACGCTACTGCCGGGCCAGTGCTTTGTTCGTTGCCCGGCGTTGGCGTCACAGGTCAGAATCATCTATACACATAGTGGTAGGGTGTACAAAACCTTTTTCGTAAAAAGATATAAAAAACAAAGTTTAATATTCGTTGGCAGTAGTATTCATTTTTTTTCTCAATATTAACAGAGGGACAATAAATAGAATAATCTAAATATGAGCACTGTTAAACATGGTCATTTAAAACGTCATTTAAATGTCAGCGCGACTCAAAACAGTTAAAACAATGTTTTTTTTTAATGAATTATAAGTTTAACAGTTTAATTAAAACGATTCGTATTCTTTACACAGTTATTCGAGTCACGTGTCAAAACCGATGTTGTTATTAAAAAGTGTTACCCATTTGAGTCCCCCAACGACAATATCAATAGTGCCCACTCACAAATTCGAGGTGCAAAGTTAGAGCAATGTTTATGCAACAGTAGTCGCAGCAGTTGTCAGCTTGATAAAAATCTTGTAAACGTCGGTTTAGTAAATTTTACTTGAGCAACCACGTCAACAATGTATTGAGTTCGTATATCAAAAAATCTGAGAAGATTCAGGAACTGCTATGTACAGATTGTTTTTTAGTTCTAGACACCTTTAATCTTGACAAGTTCCCGGCATGCTTTGAAATAATCACATCCACGGTATTATACAGTACACTATTCAAGGTAGCTTATGAACAAGATTATAATTAGTAACGGTCCAGCATAGCACGAAACCCGTTTGACAGATTTTCACGTCGTCAGAGCGGCCGATGGTCGCAAAATGGTCGGTTGAAGCCCTTCGGCATCCTGTGGACACAATGTGGTTACCATGCCATCCGAATGATGGGTAATTTACCTGGTATCTATAATAATGAACGTATATTCAGTAAAATCTCCACGGTGCAGCGCTCTTTTTTATCATTGGATTAGCTATTGTCGATCGCTGTGTTTCTCTCCATCGGCCGTTTTATGTTTCTTACAAGTATACCAGAATTTTCTATATGTCGCATAGTACTGAGGCTTTTTGTAGAATACCCCGTTTCGTTCTTGGTTTCATCTACAGTCGCGTATTCTCACTAGCGCCGTGCGATTGACAGTACTATCCGTGTTGCCGTCCACATGATGCAAATAACTCCGTATCGTGCAAAACTGATAGTCGTCGTGTGTATTGTTCTTTCCGTGCTTGTTAGCATTCCAAATTAATTTGCATATTGGATAATAGGCTGCCTTTTGGACGAGGACAGGAAAAGATCTGCACCCGCATTAGCGGCGCTTTGTTCACGCATCTCCAACAAGGTATTCTTTTGCTTCGTCCTTATGCTTGCATATGGTTGTGTTATCTATCGGAAGGTTTTAAAGCATAAAAACACAGCGCTGCGAGCGGAATTTGGTCCCAGGCCAACACAATCCGTCCTCCCATCGGAGGTGTGGCCGAACTGCAGGAGACAGCAATCAAAACTGTGAGCAGCAGTTCACAAGTACAGCCCCCTTCTCGTCCGCCCTCAAGAAAAAAGACATCCGAAAGAAAGCATCTTAGACAATGGCCAATACATCTGCACCCGCGTAAAGAAGGTACTTGCCACAAATCACGTTGTTTCCATAAACACGGCCGTCCTTCTGGAAGTCAAAATCAAAATCGCAGCTTACAAAATGTGGATGGTACGGCTATAGGTAAAATTAATTCAATGAACGACAACAGCGTGCCAAAAGAGAAAAGACAGCCGCTGCGAAATGTTAACAAAGGAGGAACCAGCAAAATGCTTCTTCGAACTACCGCTGTATTCATCGTAATTGGATTGGTACCCTTAGCTTATCTTTTTTAAAGGTCACAGGGCGATTAGCTCAAGCTAACCGACGAAATCCTGCGGATGGACTGGACTTATTCAGGGGGTTATCAAATATAGTCATCATCAAATCATGCTATAAACCCCGTGATTTATGGGTTTGTCAATAAAAGATTAGGGAAGCTTGCATGTAAGGTATTACGCAATATCCAGTGGCCGTGGAAACGATTATGTATTAGATAAGAGTGAAGCAAGGACCATTGGCAATATAATGGTTGTCTGGAGATGTGTTGAGCTTACTAGGGTTGACTAGTCGAGCCGAAGGTGGCAATGTCAGAAACTAGCAAGCGGAAACATCCCTCCAGACGACCATTATATTTGCGAATGGTCTGTTATGAGTCATTTATCTTTAGTAGTTTAGTTAGTTAGATTATAATGTCGAACAAAGAAATGCGCGTTATCTAATTATTCAGGACCATTTATGCCTAACGTGATAGTTCTTTAAATAAACCACCCGTGACCTGGCTCTACCATGATTCAAATGAGTGAAAACGTGAAAAACTAACAAAGATTTATTACCAATTTGAGGGCACCATGTTGGTCCAGTGGAAAAGACGGCCCCCACGACTCACCGAATCATGATCTGAAGGTTATGGGTTCGAGCCCGCTGGGCCAATGTGTTGTGCACTGGGAAGGCACTTTACCTCACTTACCTCGTCGACCCAACGATATTCCGGTCGGAGCTGTTAGGGGGAATTTTACAAATCTAAGTGCTGATAGGATTGTGCGCGCCTGCCGGCGGGCCGAACCCCGGTGAAGCGAATGATTGTGACGTTTCCTGATGGCAGCGTATAACAATAGGCACAGCGCTTTGTCACTTGTGTAAAAAGGCGCTATATAAATTTCCATGATTATTATTTAATACAGCAGCAGGATAATAAACGTGGAGCTTGAACTTGTATCTTTTAAGAGGTAAATGTCTGTTCGTAATAAATAGCACCTACGAAGTTCATGCTAAATTGTTGGTATTCCCTCGCTCTGAACTCTGATGCCAAAGAATTGACCAGTAATATCTCTGTTGTAATTCACCTTTTCACTTAGAATCATAGATTAATCCATTAATATACGACAAATGTGACACCATAGCTTTATTATTTCTAAATACATTACTGCTTACGAAGCACATAAACAAACGCATGCTGTGACATTTAGCATGATGGAATTTTATTTTTGTCTCGTCTCCTTGCGATCCAAAGCAGGTGTTCGTCATGATACACTGGCCAATACACATTACTGTCATTCAATGAGCTTACAACCCCCAGATAATTATATTAGAGATGGCAGAGGTGTCGGGAAAAAATCGTGTGAAAAGAAAAGTTTGTATTCACGAACTTACCCAACAGGATTTTAAATTTCAAAACATATGAATGATATTTCCTACAAATTATGAAATTGAACACTTTTCACTCAAATTTAGAACAATGATCTGTCCAAACTTCTGGTACCATTAAGAAAATGACGTGTGAGGTGGACTTTGGTATTATACATACTAAGTAGGAAGCGACTATCGATTTAACGACCCACTATGCGATAATCGGCGGTCCGGGTCGGACAGTGCACTGCAAATATGTGTTCATCTTCTCTGAAAAGGAACCTAAATAAAAGACTGTATTGTTATGGTACGTTCTTTGAAAGTTTGATTGAAAGCGACATATTTTTGCACATGAATAAAATCCCGGGAATAAATAGACGCTATTTTATACATTACAAAGAATTATTCATGAGATCGATCAATGTTTCTTTGCCAAAGAGGATGCAACGTTTTGTACGTTTCGCACGAAATAATCAATATACCACAGGTATAGAGTTGAATGGATTTATGGGCGTTATTGCCGTCTATGGGCGATTAATTGATTTCTTTCATCAAGTCTACACCAAGGATACACCAACGTTTTACACAACCTATCTTATAAATGGAACATTCCTGAAAAAGTTCATGCATATTACGAATATTTCGCCTATTCCGGTCCTTGCCAATTAATGGCCAAAAATCGCAGAAATTGAAAAGAATTGGGTGTGAAGAACTACTTTTTCATCATCACCTTCTAACTTCTTGGGGTGGGTAATTTAGTTTTAGTGGGTATAGAATGGGGGTCTCCGTGCTCCCCCTGAAAATAAATTCTAATCGATGTCCTTATATCAGAAAAAACGCGTAGAAACGATTAGCTAATGTAAAAAAATTCAAAAAAATTCAAAACTTGTCCCATCTAAAAAATCAACCATTTTTTATGTAATTTATGCAAACGAATTGCTACAACTTCCACGAATCGCTCACATGTCATTGGTCGTTTTTCCCGTCATACGGGGAAAAACAACCTCCCGCGAAGATTTTCTCGCAATCACGAGAAAATTTTCAGACGATTGTCTTTCAAGTTACTTGATGTCCGTTTTAATTAAGTATTTCCAAAATACTACGCTTTCGAAAAAAATCACGAAAGTAAAATTGTTATTCATCATTGGACCCACAAGATCATGGTTTTCCAACTTGAAAACAAGATTTCTTCTTCTTTGGATTTTTATTTCAATTTACAACTGATTTTTATTGGCAAACGACACCAAACTGGGTCCAGGTGTGAACATTGACTTTTGATCTCTGAAACTTTGATGGCAGGGCCATTCATGAATTAGGGGCGCCGTTCAAAATTACGTTTATACGAACACTTATTGATCTCGTGGACCTGCTTTTGATTCCAGGTTTTTGCACGTGCATTAATGCATGGGGTAGATAAATGCATCCGTTGAAATACCGATAACTTTTTTACAAGAGCTTTTCCTGTCTATTTTATTTTCACTTGGTTATGAACAAAAGAGTCATACAGCTCCTGTTGGCCCGTCCATTCAAGTTGAATGCCCGTGTGACTCCTGAATATAAGCTCTTTGTTTGCAAATTCAGTGGCAAATAAGAATCGGTTCGGATTTGATCCTGTTGAAACAAAGTTGGCATTATTCATTATCATACAGTGGCGGACAATATTGATCGTGAAGCATCTCCAACAACTTTTACTACCTACAAGTGGAGTCCACTGGAACCTTCCACGAACGTATTATGAATGGTACCAAATCTTTAATTCGCTCATTTTCAAACGAGGGTGAAATACCGCAGATTTCAATAGATTTGAAGGTTTAAAATGTGCTATTCCTTTTATCATGTAAAAACGTCTTTTTAGGTCCAAAGATTCCAACAACTTTCTTTTCTTTTCTTGATTTTTTATTTCGAACGTGCGTATTTTTTGAATATTAATAAAAACCAGACATCTAAGTTAATTAAACGGACAGTAGCAAGATGATCCGCTCTAAACAGGAGAAATTCTTATGCACGTGGCAGCGTCACTCGTCTTTTCATCTTTACACAATACCCCGATAACAAGGAAGACCACAACCGCAGCAGCTGCAGCATTGTACTGGGGCGTCGTTGGTGGTGGGATTTTCAGCCGAGATTACTAGGCTATGAATTTCAACAGTTTCGCTGGTGAAAAAGAAAATCAAGCGAATCGCCTTGACTACAAGGACTAGTCCGTCTGTCTATCTGAGCGTCCTCACACATTCATAAACACACCCCATCAGCGCAACACTACATTGTGGGTGTATTTGTGTTGCGAACTGTGGGGGGTATAAAATTCTCGTATATCGTTGCAATTGTGGGAATTGACTTTTAGTATAAGCATGCATTAATGGGAGTGTGGGACCGTGAAGTGCGTGTGTGTGTCTGTGGGGCTATGTGAACTCCAGCACACAACACACAGTAACATACAGAACACAGAGGGGTTTTTTCTTTTAATATGCTCTAGCTATCGCAAATGACGCCGGAACTCATTAAATGCATCATCACCCATTATTAATTATTGCCGTCATTTGCATCATGCCATCTGGGGGAGTGCGTTAATCATGCACAAATCAGCCGTAGTAGTTCTTTGGACGGTGCTTCCACTAAGAGCAATTTTTGGACATACAAGATAACTCTGAAAACATCAGTTAGGCTGTGAAGAGAAAATAAAATAAAAATGCAAATTAAAATAGTGAAAACAACAACTGCCAATCACACCAACAACTCACAAAATAATGAGGACAAGCTATTGCTCAATCTATCAAAAACAAACTTAAAACAGCAGCAAATCATAGTTAATTGAATGAAAGTAACGAAAACAACTCACAAAATAATGAAAACCCTTGATGATGGAAAAGATGCCACAGCTTACAACAAGTAGATTGTTGTTGAGGCGTGACAGACAAAAACACTGGAGTCAATTAGAAAAGCATGAGGGCGCAGACCAGGGAAGGGAGCTCGTCATGAGCATTTATTGAAGACGGTCTCAGTGTCGTAACTTAGCAATCAAAAACATTCCTGCGCAGGGTAACAGAGCGATTTTGCTTGCGATTTTATTGCAGTTTGGCTGGACCAACAGATATCATTCACATGATGTGTTCAGAGTTAAAAAGACAGCAATTTTTTTGAAGAGCGCCCACCAATTTTCGGTATTTTGACGATCTTTGCAAATTTGCCTATGGCAATTGACTAGAAACAATATCACAATCAATCAAATCAAATGTATTTTTGTTCATCACATCATCACATCAAAACATGAAAATACAAGATATGAAAGTGAAGTACAAATAAAATGGATTTCACAAATAGAAATCAGATTATCATTTAATGGATATAATTAAATTAGAAAATAGTGATAACGAGGTACTGCTAAACGCAAGCGTGAAAGTGCAGTAACCTCACCTAAATTACGTGTTACTACGACAAAGCAGACAAAAAAGAGATTACAAATCAAGACAAAACAGAAAGGACAGACCAAATACGATTACAAATTACATGGACAAAAGAAAAAGACAGCCGACAGTCAAATTCCAAGGTAAAAAGTACCACTGTAAAAAGACAGGAAATTAGGAAGTGATGACAGAACTATACGAATTGATGAGACTCTTTTTCATATTAATTTTGAAGGAAGATAAAGTTGGGAAGTTTTTAATATAAGAAGGCAGATTAACCCATAGTAGAGGGCCTTGGAACATCAGGGTATTATAGCAAGTACGGTATTTAAAATGGTTTTACACGGGTATTTGGGCTTGCCTGGT
>JAMKCH010005864.1:0-32329 GCA_023653785.1 Ophioderma brevispina
GTATGTCTAATATCATGCCTGTTCCTTTATATGGTAGCTGCTGAACTCTCATAATGGAAGGATTGTGCATTTTTTGATAAAAGCACGAAAGTTTCCGCAGTTTTAGTACATACCCAACTGTTGTTTTCAGACATGGAGCCATTTTAGATGTGACCCCTGGGGACTGGTAGAGGTCAATGACCTTTTTGATCGAAAATGCTGTTTTTCGTATGAATGTGATAAAATTAAGATCTTTAAATAAAAAATAGAATTGTTTCTAAGCCATTCTGTATACATGTGACCTGTCATACAAAGTTTCCTGTATGTACAATGTCTACCATTGCAATATGTGGATCTTTAAGGGTACCGTCACCCCTATATACCTTATTTTCCATTATTAACCCTTGTCTACGGAGTTAGGTTTGTAACACGACTAGCGACAGGGTGTGGGGTTGCTGCAACCCCTTTAGGAAATCATATCAAGCACTCAATGAAGCTGATTTTGATACCATCTTATGCTATGAATCTCCTCTATCCAATGATGCCGACAATCAGTCCCCAACTGACTCGGATAACCCTCACAATGACGTCCTATGTGATCATTCCTTGAATCCCAAATTTACACAATTAATCAAAATGCTTGAATTTCCGGGTGAATATCTTGCAAACAAGCAGAATTCGCCAGAATGTGGCTAAGAGGAAAATCAGAACTATTGCAACCTATATGATAAGAAACCTGTATGTTTAAGTGTTGATTTAGTTTGAGCTTCCTCTTCAAGATTTTGGGGACTTTTGGATCTTTGGATCCCATTGTGTTAGTGTGGTCTTCACTAATCCCCACCTTCGTCACTTTGATGCTCACCCTACCCATAGACCCCCGATTTCAACATTTTTTTAGGGCTGTAATTAGAGCGCAAGGCTCATTAATTACTACCTCGAATGTTTTTTTTTTGCAGAAAATACAGTTCTGATGTTATGGGTCTGAGTAAATCCCATTCATTAGACATGAAATGGAGACATTTCATATAAAATGCAAATATCATAGAAACACAAGATCATAGATTCACAATATTACAGAAACAAAAACACAAAAAAACACCATAAAATTTAAAAAGACACTGGCACATTTGAAAAATAGTGCGCCCTCTAGATTTTTCAAAATTTATATGTTTGCAGGGTTATAATGCGTTTATATACATTAGCCCTCACCTGAAATATAGCCAAATCTGCGGGCTTATGGGAAACGGACGATTTTATTATTAATGTCGCGGCGACATTAATTTCAGCATACAATCGGCAATGTGTGGTGACACAAGAAAACTACGCCAGAGTTGATGCTCACGGCCATGCACCTTGTTTGACTGGTCTGTGACCTTTGTGGTTTGTATATCAATACGTATGAGTCTATGATATTCAGTAATAGACACGTTTGTTGATTAAAATTACGGCAAAATTTAAAAGTTAGGGCTACATTTTGTGAAAATGTGCCAGTGCCGCTTTAACGAATTCCTTAATCCCAAAACATAAATAAAATTAGAAAATATTGAATCAGGTGCACCATAATATAGTGCAAATTTCTCCTAAATACATAAGGGCCTCTCTCAGAGCCAAAAGTCTCATATGTAACTGGTACACATATGGACCAAACCAAGCACGAAAAAGACGTTGTTTAGGTTGCCCCAAAATTCACGAGGAACTACGATTTTTTGACACCAATAATATTACAAACTAAAAAAAAAATATCATGGGGTGTGACAATTTCAAAGTTGCACATTTAAGAGAAACTGTCCAAAATCTCTGAATAAACCGTTAAAATCACGCCGGTAATTCGATGATGTCATATCAAAAAAAGCCACTCATCGCTTCAGCCAATCACGAGCCTTGTATTCATAACACGTACCCAAACGATTCGACCCAAAGCCAATTCGGCCAAACCAATTCGGTCCACAAGATCAAAAGACGATTCAACCCTCGGGACAATCAACCTCTTTTGGACGCGTCTACCTTCGTTATTATTAGAAATAAATTTATAGTATACTCACCTATATATCAATTAAAGGAAATGAGTAGGATAAAATAGGGTACGCTAGACGCTGGGGGTGGACACCAGCTACATAATTCCCCCAATCAAGAACAACATCTGGCAACATGATACTGCTGCGCGTCAAACAAAATCGACGTAAATTGGCCTACATTCTACTGTACTTCTAAACTCAAATGATTTATTTGGTTTTGAGACTGCTTATAATTTCAAAGTCAACGCTGACCGCAATTTACAAAAAATCTTAATTTGTGCAACGTGTCAATTAGAAAAAAATAGATTTTTTTGCAAAAAGTAGAGAAAAGTTTAAATTCATACTTTTAATCTACCATGACATAAATTATTTTTATGAAGCAAGTTGCAAAAGTATTATGACAAATTTCTATCAATTAGTACGCAAATGAGCTCATTGCATATTTTTGACACTTATAATGTAAAGAATGATCATAATACTCCAATGATAAAATTACCTATTTTATAAAAAATATTGATTTTAAACAAAAACAATAGCTAGCCACTTGCTGTTTAAAAGTGATTCGAAATGTTAACTTTTCGGTTATACGAAGCACGTGAAAAAAAAAAACATTCAGACGTAATGTTCTGCTAACCCCGTTGATATTTTGTTTTTATCAGCGATGGCTAAGCTATGCCATCTATATTAATGTCGCACCATTTTTTTAGATCTCTTCTATTTTTATTCATGTATAAATGCCTTGATCCAAGGTTAGAGAGGCAGATATTTTTTTTTAACTTACACCAATAATGAAGGGCATAAGGCCAACAAATCAAGTTTCCAGTATTCCAAAAATCTAAATGCCTTTTTAATCTTTTTAAAGGGATTTTCCCAGAAATATCTCAATCAATCAAATACAAGTCAAACATTGTCATCATATTTTACTGTCCATTTATTAGTACTAAAAGAATTATCTGATTTGGGATCATTTACATTTTTTTCAATGAAAGTTTCATCTCTGAGGCACTTAAGTCTACAGTGGCAAATTTCTCAGTAATCAATTTTAAAAAACAACGCGGTAAAATGGATACAACAAAATGCTAGCGAACTACTTTAAACAAACTTGTTTTTTTTTTTCTTTTTCTTTCTTTTTTGCCTAAGACAACAATAACTTGCAATTAAATCGAAAATAAAAAAAATAGGCTTTCAATTTTGATGGGCGGAAAATGACATTTTATTTTTGTCAAAATGCCATTTTCGTAACCGCCGCCATTGGCACAATGGAAAAATTTAACTTTGAACTAATTTAGTTTGTCCCAAATCCAGGATCCAATTTATTACATATTAGAAGAAATTATGGCTGATTTTTTTTAATTATTGATCTTTGTTATTGTAAATAAGTACAAATAGTCTTGTGGTTCCCGTGGTTTAAGTTTATTAAACCTGACCATGCATGGGTGGGGGGTTCTGGTCCTTGAGCCCAAACCTAATTATCTCATTAATCATCCTCGGATTTCTATGGGGTTTTTTAGAGGTACTAAACAGAGCGATAGTCTTGTAGTACGTTAAATATCCCGAAATCATAAGATAAGATTTCAGAAAAAACGTGCCTCAATTTTTTTTGGAGGCAGAAAAAGCTATACCCATTTTCTAAGGATTTTACTTGCAATAAAATACGTAACCCATATTTTAAAATTTTTTTCATTTTAGCAATGTTTTGATTCAGTTTTCAATTGAACGCATGTGTGATGATTTCTCATAAAAAAACCAGTCTAGGTATCACAAGGAAGAAAAAAACGACCCGTGTGTAATGATTTCTTACGAAATATTGCTGGTTGTTTTTTCGTGGGCATAAATCTATAGGTTATTTCTGAGAGTGGAAAATGGGCAAAGCAAGTTTCAGCTGGAAGGTAGGACAAGAACTATACTTGACTCCCAATGAAAAGAGTCCTGGAGCAATAGATTGTGCGGCAAATAAGTCTGAGAAAACTGCATTTTAGCAGCTGGTACCATTTTTTGGCAGGTTCATTTCCTCATTTGGAAACACTGTTAGGGCTATAATTATTTGTGTATGAGGGTGTAAATCAGATCTGCCAACTCTCCCCTTTTCTGCGGGAGACTCCCGGTTTTGCTATCAAATCTCCCGATTTTCGGTAAATAACATCAGTAATCGAGAACAATAAAGTTAGGAAAGATGGCCATATCTTTTCCACTTGACTAAAAAAACATTAACAATATTGAAAATTTTCAATTTTATAAAGCCTGTTAAACTGGTTTCCGACATCGTTGTCCTCCCACTTTCAGATAGTTCACTCACATCAATATTTTTATTTTAACCATTTTAACTGCTGTATGCTAAATATCTTCTGAGGTATTTAGTTACTACTTAACTGCACGGCAAAGGGATCACAACAAAAATGTATTGTATAGCGGTTTGTTTTGAAGTTTTCAAGCTTTAAAATTTTAGGCCTTGATACTTTCCCATGTAATTTTAAACAAGTACACTATACGGAACCTTATTTTACAGACCGTTACTTAATGGGGCTGTCAGACGGTAGAGCTCTGTCCATGTTGTTTCTGGAAAATCTGTATTTTATAAGAGCTCTATCCAATGAAAATACGGAAGCCATCTTTTGCAAACATTTTTTTGGGACAGGTCAACTTCGTTAAATCTGAAATCCTTGGCCCCTGGCTACACCCTTGCCAATATCAAACGTTCTATACCTGGTGTTTCTTTTAATCATTATTTCGAGTTTTAAAATTCTTTATCGGAAGTTGTAAGACCATTCTCGCAATATAAATAACGGTATTGAAAACTCCCCTTCACCCCTGCTAAAACTTTGACAATGTTACACCAAAGATTTTATGCACATCACAATTCTCTGGTTACCAAAAATATAATAAAAATTTGTTTTTAGAAACTGCATGAAATAAACCGGATGGGGCGGAAAGTCGGGAGGATGTCGTAGTCCCGCCATCATTTCAGTAACAGAGACTCGCTTATCATTTCCTAAAGCCGTTCTTGGCCAATCTGAGTTCCAAATACCTCCAAATCTGAAATATTAGTCCAAATGAGTGGCGTAATCTACCGAAAGTGGCAGGGGAGTACCCTCCCAGCGACTCTTTCAGAGCATAAGGAAGTTGCGTGTAAACGTAATAAAGGCTGTTACAAAAATTATATTTCATTTTGGACTAATTAGCAATGAGTAACCTTAAATCCTAAATTGATTTCACCTATTCTCCCTCCTATAGGCCTATTGTTCACCACGGGCGGGAACAACTTCACCTAACCCTCTTCACCATGCACCCCAAAAAATCCTACTACACCATTCCAATTTGAAGAAACCATATTACCAAATGCATGCCATAAATAGCTTTGTGATATTATGCTTTTATGGTAGGCCTAACTTCAGTTCCTAGATTTAACATTATCTTTTACCTCAATTGGGTTTAAACGAATCACATTTAATTCTTTTGTTATTTATCAAGCTAAAAAGTACAACCTTACATAACTCTCGCTCCATTATTGGCGTTCCTTTAATAAGATTATCATTTTTCGGTAAAAACGCGCTATCCTGCCCGCCCCCTCCCGCTGGGTAGACGTGTTACGTTGCGGTGCTCCATTTGAAAACGGGACCCTTTCTTATCGTATAGAGTAAGTTGAATTCGACATTATTTCCTGTGTGTTGTGCATTAACGATCCCGCAATTTTCGCTAAATGTGTGCACTTTCACAATTCAACACACCGAGAGATTTACAGGTATGTTTTCTAGTTCTATTACTGCCAACGGATCTTAGTTCCCCTCTCAGTGCACCTAGGTTTTTTCTGAACGTTTATACCGTCTTGTGTTTATGTCCAATAATAGTAACTAATTTTACACTTCAGGAAAACAACAAAACAAAAAATAAATATGGTCTGTTGTGATGGCAATGGTTTAGGCTTGAATTTTTTTTTTATAATCAATCAACTGTGTGCCCTCTGTTAAATGCTATAGGGAAGAGGTACACGGTGGTTGGTGACCACTGCATTATTTCCCATATAGCACACCTTAAAATGTAACCTTATATATACTTTCACATTGAGACAAGCTTTGTACTCATATAGCTAATGTTTTCACACTGTTTCCTCCTATATCCGCACAAGTTCTGTGCATCTTCTCAGACAGGCCGTAGCACACCCTTGCTTTTGTTTGTTGCACACTTTGAGTAACCATCAAGACGAATTATTTCATAACATAATTTGGATGCTTCTGCAAGCTATGGTCCATGGTGTTGCCAAACTGCTCGGTGCTCTTTCCAACCCCATCGAAGGATTTGGAACTTAGGATAACGATTAGAGCTTGGTTCCCCAATTGGGCTGGTAAGCTGGCCCTTTTGGATGTGCTGTCCAGTGCTGCCTGTGTAGGCGGTAAGTTTTCCATACTCCTGGATGTCCTGTGTGAACACTGCTTTCTGGCTTCATTCACTTCCAAACTCACTCGTGCGATCATAAAGCAGTAATACAAATCGTTCGAGTAGGACATGTTGCACTACGAATGTTTATTCTGCATGAGCAATAGGTCCTTTTGCAAATTCCCATGGTTATTTCAGGGAAAGCTTTCCGCATGTTCCAAGCCATCTTCTTACCCCTCCCACCAAATACAGAAACCGTATCACACCCTGTGAATGCGCGAAAGACTGGGAGAGTGATATACATCCTCGGAACCCATCCCTGCTTTATTTTATGGGCAAGCTATGTATCGGAAATGTGATCCAGTACCAAATGGTTTGACAGGAAACATACAGTCATGCAAAGAGAGATTTGCAGCACTTTTCAATCCAGCAACATTGGGCACTTTTGTTTCGAAGGTTCTTCTCTTCTTGCGTATGAGGTGCAGCTGCTAATATATGGAAATGGGTCGAATCCCCCATCGGCTCATATTGCTGTTGAAACGACCCGACAACATAACCTGTGCGAATCCTGTTTCAAGCGACCCATATGCTTCTGGGATTATGCTACCATGGGGCCGGGAGTCTGTCCTAAGGTGTGATAGTGATTGGTCTGGTTCTTGAGTATCTAGTCCATGCATTGTTCCAATGTCTGTAAAGTTGTTGATGGAGAGCTGGAGATTTATCACCGTGTCGACCGAAAGGTCGACGTGAGCGCAATCTCTGTCTGCCAAGCTGGTGTGATTCTTTAACAGTGTTTTGCAACAGCTGCTTGTTGCCCCCGGAGCCCTTGTTTGTATGTGTGTGATGTTCTCTCTGAAAGCATTTGTCCAGTGCAATTGCAGGCATCCATGTAATGGTTCTCATGGTCTCGTTGAGTACTGTGTCAACTTCTTTGTGTTAGCCTAATGATTGCACCATGGCCGGGTGGCATACCCAGACCCAGCAGTGCTGTAGACCAAGCCAGGCGCGCCGGTTCGTAGGTTGGAATGTGCCTTGCAACCCCGAAGATCCAGTAAGGCGGCACCGGAGGTTATTTCCTCCAAATAACCTGCCGATAATAAGCTGCTGTCTAGCTTCAACTGCTCCCTGATAGGTTGGTGTAGGATGGTGTGGCAGAGGCGCTCCTTGAGGTTGATTTGGAAGCTGACTTACGAGCCTCTTTGGTGTTAAGATGAAGACAATTAGCAGTGTCTTGGCTTCACTCGCTTAATGTCTGCATGTCTTGAGATATCTGCAAGTAGAGCCATATCTGCTTTAAGTGTACTTTCTACTTTCAGTCCAGCTTCTGTTTGAGGAAGGAGAGAAAGATCGTCGGCGTAGCATATTGTCTATATTTTGTCCTGAAGTATAACGAGATATACAATTTGAACAGCATGGGAGCCAGAACTGATCCTTGTGGGACGCCGTTCCTTCTCAGACGACGCAGTCGAATGCTCTGCCCATCACTGGTTTTTTGAGGGCAAAGCAACAGTTTGCAAGGATGAATTTTACAAGGTGAATATCCGGGATGCTTTCTCGAAGCTTGAGCGCCAGGTCCTGGTGCCCACGGTGTCATATGCTTCAGTAATTTCCACCAAGATGAACGCCTACCTACGACGATTTTCAAGTTTCTCCTCAATATCATTGTAGTTTTACCATCTGATGGACAGTGCTCCTGCCACAGCGAAATCCGGATTGTTCATCAGGGCACTGGACATCGACGATAGCTCCATCCGACCAGATCAAATACCTCTCAAGTAGTTTGAAGGAAACACGCAATAATGATATTGGGCGGTAGTTCTTGGGGTTGTCAGCCTGCTTATTTGGTTGGAGAGTGAGAAGATATATACTGAAATACTGGGGCACACATTAGCTTGCTCCTCCCTTGGGAACTCTTCCATGTTGCGAACAACTCTGCAAATGCAATTTCCTGCAGATTGGACATCTTTATTGTTCGATTCGAACCATCACTTCTTCCGCATTTCTTGCTTTATGTAGAGCTTACGAACAACTGCGATGGTAACTTAGCTTCCTCCAAAGCAACCATTCTCCCAGGTGCAGTTTTTGCCAGTAAAAGCAACGATCTTAATTTTTTCTTCGCGCATTTCCGGGCCCTCAAAACAATTTCAGAATGGAAGCTTGGCGGAGTACTTCTGCGCCTGCTTATGGATGTGTATAACTTGTACTGATTTTGTTTTGCATGGCGAGGACAGGTAACCATCCATCTACGGGAGAGGGGCTTTTCCTAATTAGCTTACTGTTCCTAATCAACTATCTGTTCCTATCAGCTACCAGAAGATGTACTACACCTAAAACTAAGATACTGACTCACCTACAAAATCACCATAAAATATGATTTTTAGAATAATATAATGATTAAAAGATTATAATCTAGAAGATCATTGGCCTCTTATTGAACCTATGCAATAAATGGTTATGTTGTAGACATCGCATTAAAACAATTCTAATTTATTTAACCTACTCTACATTATGGTATAATACAGGTGGTCTTTCTTGCTTTGGCCTTGCACTAGAGAGCAGGACAGGTGAACATGTCATTATTCTTGAAATGCGAGCCAAATGCAAAATAGTATTCCCATAGGGTCTATAAGTCAGACTTTAAAATAGTCACTAGGGAGAACAATGTACTTTTAAATCCTCAACATGTACTTTAATGGATTTGTGGCCATTTTTAAAGCGGCCCTCTTTCAAACACTTCGTGTTTTTGTCAATATTGCCTTCAATGCTACAATGCTACCGCCATCATAAATTATCACATTTGATTTTAAAAAAATTGTATTGCCTACTTGTAAGCCATATCATTTCATTTAATTAGGATTTGGTCCATTTTTGAAAACTCGCCTCCACTTCGTAGTTGTTTTTTTCAATTGTTTAATTGCTATTTAATACTTTTGCTATCAATACAATTCAGAACTAACATTAATTGCATCTCTTAAGTTCTTATTTCACCCCTAAACACGTCTATGATGAGATTTGAGGCCATTTTTGAAAGCGCCCTCTAACAGACATGTAGGGATCAAATCTAAATGGCTCCCTGTCAGAAAATAATGCATATGATATGGTAGCAACACATGCTGAAAAATTCAGCTTTTAATCACAACTTGCACAATACTTCAGGTAGCAGCTTTACTACTTACTTCCATTTTCGTAGGTGTCTGGAGACAACCCGTCTGCTCTTCTGGGATTTCAATTTTCTGATTGTCACATTAAAGGTTGCCAGTTGGTGAACAGCTCAAATGATAGAGTTATCGTCCTGTTATCTCTACTAACTTTGCGGTTTCTTGTGGTGAGAAAAATAACTTTCTGCGTATACTTTGTTTTGTGGACCGCCCACTAGCTGTAGGACCAAAAAACCTTTACAAACCAGTCCGTTGTGCTTATTTATGTGATTTCTGGTATTAAATCCCTGGAGCTAGCAGCAACCCTATTGTAACACCATCTCAAGTACAAAAGTTTGAGTGTTAAATATGTAGACAGCGGACAGGAACCCCTGAAACGCGATTGTTAAGTGGCCGCCAGTTTGCCTTACGATAGTGGGCCAAGACCAAGTTGTAACAGGGTCCAAATTTTAAATTGATCCATCATGTTGAAAAGTAATACCATATTATGGTGCCAACCCTAAGGATTCGAAAAGGTATAGTTTGTAAGATGTACCGACCTAAAGTTTCAGAGTTAGGCTAAAAACAAACAGCAAACATCAATAAAGGGTCAATTTCAGTTGTACATGCGTCAAATTTTAAAATTGCTTCCGATTTGGGGTTAAAAAAGGTGGCTATTATTGGTGAGCTCATAGGATTAAATAAGGAATGGTTTTGAGTGTCTCAAATGCTTGCTTCGAAATTAGGGGGGTAAACAGATCAAGCCCCAGTGATCAATGGACTTTGACCTTCTGTGCCCCTACATCGGAAGCTATCATTTAAGACAGTTTAAAACTATTCCTTATTTTACCCCTATGAACTCCACCAAAATTTGCACATTTTTTATCCAAATCGGGGGCAACTTTAAAATGTGACCCCTGTAACAACTGAAATTGACCCTTATTATTTATTTTTGCTGTTTTTTGGCCAATAACGCTGAAACTTTAGGGTGTACATGTTACAAACTATACCTGTGCTGCAATCCTTAAGGTTAACACATAAACTGGTGTGCCTTTCACATGATTGGATCAATTTAAATATTTTGGACCCCCTGTACAAACTTGTTTTTGGCCCCCTCACCTTAAAACAACCATTTGCGGCAACTTAAGAATCACTTTTTCAGGGGTCCCTGTCATCGTTCCACATATTTAATCCCTCAAACCTTTTGTACTTGATATGTGATACAAATGTGTGCTAGCTCCTGGGTTATATGAACGTGTGCTAAATGTACTTTTCCATCGAAGATGGTCTAATCGATGTCTATAAAAGCCACTACATTGCAAGTTACCATAGCATATGTTTAGCAAGCAAATGATTGGCAGAAATTACAGTCATGCACAGAGTTTGGTGGTTGTCTCATGTAGCAGCACAAAGTCCTCTTGTTCCATTATTTTAAGAATTAAGGACATGGTCTATGCCTACTAGGAATTCTTACTTTCCTACGCACTAGAAACAAAACTTTTGATGGATGACAGCGCACCCCTACAGTGGGATAACTTTCTCTCAGTTCATTGACATGTAATGGATGACATGACATATGGTTTTGAGAGTACCATTATTGTGTACAATGCCCAGATAGACCCACTATATGTTTACATATGCTCATTCAACCAAGTGCACGTTCAGTTGGTTGTACTTGGTACATGCATTGACATGAACTGATCTTGTGTATTCTAGGTATCATATATATACACAACCCTCAGGGGTGTGTTTTCTAATACACTGTGAATGAAAGCTATTGACTGTGCCATAGGAGGTTGATACTTCATTGCCTCATAGTGACAAGCATGTGTTTTAAAAACCTGTTTCCTGTAAGTTTGGAATTTGGTGAATCTCGGTGGCAATGGACTGTGGTTAAAATATTTAGAATCTATTTGATTGATAAACTACCCACAATGTCCACATTGATGGACACTCATACAGAGGCACTCACCTCTGAATGTATATGGCTGTATATTAAAAGGCTGGCATTTCCAAAACGCAGTGGTATTTCAAAATTTAAAGTTTGATGCCTGAAATACATACTGTGGTTATATCATCTTCCCTAATATACGAGAGGTTTCCTATGATCTCAAGTATTTAACACTACATAGAAGTTACTAACAACATCGCTAAGCGATGGTTGATCTTTTTAAGACTATTCTTGTTTTAAAAATTTAATGGAGGGCCGCACACTATATTCTTGTGGAATATCTTGAGCGCGTTCGTTTGTTTTTTCCATCGAAGATGGTATAAATCGGAATAGAATAAACCACTACCTACATTGCAAGTTACCCTATCATATGTGTAGCAAGCCATGTTGGCAATATCACAGTCATGCACCGAGTTGGGTGTTGTCTCCTGTACAGTGCAAAGTCCTTGTCCAATTATTTTAATAATTAAGGACTGCAATATGCCTCCTAGGAAATTCATTTACATTTCCTAAGCAGCTAAAACAAACTTTTGATTGGATGATAGCGCACCCCTCACACAGTGGATAACTTCGCAGTTCATTGCCAGTAATGATATGACCCCTGGTTTTGAGAGTACCATTAATGTATACAATGCCCCAGATAGCACCCAACTATGAGTTAACAAAAATGCCATCAACCAAGGGCCCAGTTCAGTGGGTTGTACTGTACATGCATTGACATTACTGATCTTGCGTATCTAGGTAAGCATAATATTATACACAACCCTGGCATTGACATGAACTGATCATGTGTATTCTAGGAATCATATATTATACACAACACTCAGGGGTGTGTTTTCCTAACCGACACCTTGGAATGAAAGCTATTGAACTGTGCCACAGGAGTTGATACTTCGATTCCCTCATAGTGTCAAGCATTGTTTGAAACTTGTTTCCTGTAAGTGAATTTTGTAATTTTCGGTGCATGGCCTGTGGTTAAAATATTTTAGAACTATTTGATAACAAGGGAGCACCCACCTATGAAATGGATATTGTCTAAAGGCGGCATTTTTCAAACCATTGTTTCAAAAATTAAAGGTTGGTACAAGAGTATAGGTTGATGGCCTGAAATATATACTGTGGTTATATCAGCTCTCTAATATACGAAGGGTTTTTCCTATTATCTTCTGAGTATTTACAAACTGACAACATATTAATAGCTACCTCCTCCGCTAGCGATGGGTGTCTTTTGTTGCAACGAGAATTTTTGGAGCAATCCATATATGTATCATTTTTTATCGATATATTTTCATACTTGTATTTGGCTACAGAATGCCTTGAAAGTTAAAACAAGGCATTTCCCATCATCTGATCACCCAAAATAGTCCAAAATATTTTAAATTTGCAGGAATAGCAGCTTAATTGAGATAACTCTGTAGAATTCTCATAGTTCCTTTTTCCAAGCGAAAAATTATAGAAAAGGAAGAAACCGGCAGTGTCCAAGATACGAATGTCATGAATTACGGTGTAGAGTGTCCGTAAGGACAGATGACTAAAATATCCGTTTGTCCCCTTATTAGGTTGCCTTTTGGTCATCATAACCTGAGAGGCTGTTATGGATGCCTAAACGTGTTGACAAACGTGCAAAAATCTGATTTTTGATGATTTTTTTAGATTTTCTTGGTTGGAAAACTCACGGACGTGCCTGTACCTGCACTATCATGATTTGCCTAATCAGAAAATCGAAAAATCACAAAAATCGATTTTTTGCATTTCTGTAACAATCATATGATATCCTAACAGAACGTCAAGTGGTAAAGGCTGCACAGCAATCAGGACAAAATCCACCACACTTTTTAGTCATACTGTCCGTATACTGGCACGTTACACAACGCGTATGAATGGAGATTCGTAAGGTGGGGCTTCCTGAGCATCTGCTGTTTTTCCTTTCCGGTTAAGTTTTCAGCTGCAAAAAATAACTTATTGAGAATTCTATATACTTGGGTCCTTCAATTATAAGCTAGTTCTGCAAATTTCAAATGTAGTCTTTCGGTAATCACACGATAGTGCTTTAATCTCAATATAAAACATGCTTGAATTTAGTATTTGCTCCTATAGAAATTAGAAAGACACAATTTTTGTACAAAGAAATAATCTCGTCACTTAAAGACACTATCCAGGATTCATCCAAAGGGGTCACATATTATATATAAATTTGCAGGATTAGCTTAAAAGTGAAGGATAAGTCTGTAGATTCTCATAAGTTACTTTTCCCAATTGAAGATTAATAGAAATGGAAGAAACGGCAGTGTTAAAGATATCGACTTCTCCATTCAGTAAGTGTTGTCGTCAGTGTCCGTACTGACAGTACGGACCAAATATACACGATTTTGTCCTTATTAGGTTGCTTCTGTGCCTTAACCTCTCTTACCAAGGGGGGGGGGGTAGTGAACTCGCTCCGGTGCGCTAAAATGACCAAAGCTTTCGTAAAAGATTCTAGGTAATCGTCTTATATTCCTTCCGGTCATTTTAGCGAAACAATGTGAAGGAGCACCTCTACGGGTTTAGGGTATGCAGTCAAAGTCAAAGGGTGGGGGGTGGTTGCCACCAAGGATATTTATGGTGACATTTTTGAAATTACTATGCCAAAAGTATGGCTCTAAACTCCAATGTTTAGGAACCCTAGCCAATTACATCCTTTAGAGCTGAACACCGCATGAAAATCCGATATTCCTCCAATTTTTAGTGCAAAAATTGGATTTTCGCCTATTTTGTGGGAAACATGCCCCAAATTTTGCGACTCGCGGACTTTTTATTTTTTGGGGGCGGTCATTAGACACCAATACTAGGTATGTTGGACTTATTGTGGACCACAGCTATCCACTGGTATCAAAGTTATAAGCATAGGGTCTTTATAAAAGAATTTTTCTAGGCGGTGGTACAAGCCATTCAACTCTGATTTTTTGATGATTTTTCGATTTTCTTGATTAAGGAATCACTGCTATTGCCTTTAATCATGTCATAAGGGAATGTGTTTGATAGAAAGCTTTCCTTAGTGCCAAAAATCAGAATTTTGCAATTTTTAGGGACAATTCCGCTTGCTTATTTTAGAGAAACTATTACATTTTCAAAAAAAAAAAAAAAAAACCTCAACCCTTTTTCGCATTTTTGCATGCCTACCAATTAGTTTGTCAATTCACACTGAATGTAATAACCCGAAAACGCCACTATTATTGTAATAATAAGGGGTGAGGGCGGGGAGTCGTATTCGGCCACAATAAAATCCAAAGCGTTTTTCTTTTTGGCCCAGTAAACTTCTCAACCGTTGTCGGCAGGTGTTTTGCAGGCCAATCCGAGCAAATTGAGAAGTTTGTATCCTCAGAAAATAATCCTCGCGTTTCCGCTTACACTCTAAATTCGGGGTTTTTAAAGTTAATCCTTAAGATTGTATTTAGGAACAATCAATGTAGGATTAATTTTTATCTTTAATTGCAATAACATCAAATCATTCAGATTTGAATACAAATCTAATTATGCTGAATACTAGAGAAAAGTATATAATTTTAAATCTATTTTGATTTGTCCCCTAACTGCAATCATAATGGGATTAAATTTTAAATCCATTAAATTTATTCTTGTATATTCTGTCATTTGGTTAAAAAGCCAAATAAATAACAAACAGCTTCAAGAAGAAAATGATATTTATACGGGCTCATTTCGATTGTTATTTGGCTTTTGCAAGGCGTAACCATACTCGATCTTTAATTCGTTAATGTAACTATGGAGTAAAACCGTGATTTAACTTCTTTATCGCTTGTTTGTTTTATTTCGTAATTTCTTATTTATATCTTTTAAAATACAACCTATTATACTTTTTTTTAAAATTGAAAGCGTAAACCTCTCTATTCAAACGAAAGTCCAGTACATTTCAAAAGGTGACAAATTGGTGAATTAAAATAATCAATTACATAATTACTTTTTACAAACAGGATATTTCATCGTGAATTCCCAATGTAGCTCTTGATATTTTGAGGCAAGATTGGGTGTGGATTGTCGATGTGTGCTCTATTTCTTACGATTTCCGTTTTCCTTGTGTTTATAGGTAAGTGCTTTTTCCGCATTTTTTTTGTTTTGGTTTAGTTTAATATTCTTTATTCATTAGAATTGAAGTTTTGCAAATTTGTTTTTTTGTTTTGATGATTTGTAAAGTTTTATTGAAAGGTAGAATGATATATAACCTATTGTTAAACTTACACACAATTAAATTCTGTTTTTGTTACCGGTGACGGAATTAAAGCTGTTAAACCCTTGTATTTAGCATCGTTTTCATCGTAACGAACCATTATTTTCATTACCAATGTTTATTTTTAACCAATTGTTATTTTACCAAGTCACGCAAAGATCGAAACATTTTTAGAAGCATTTTGCACACTTCACTCAAAGACCTTGTTCTCTAAAATTTAGCATTTTTTTAGTACAATACCAGTATTTGTGGGTACTTTGACTTCAAATCACCAAAGATCCAATTTTTTGCACATCCCTGCAAAAAACCGGTTGGCCCTTGATTTGGAAGTCACCATCTTACACCCGTATCCTTCCATATATGACTGCCCATCCACTTGTTTACCCATCGAGTGCAAATTACACCACCTCTTATATAAATTTAATAACTACTCACAAAAAATGTTCCCACATGTCACGTCTACAATTACTCAGTTTTAAAAAAAACCTACATTAAGGTTGAAATGTCTAGCTTTAAAATGGCATTCATTGTTTGTAA
Organism: Ophioderma brevispina; assembly: GCA_023653785.1. Lineage (NCBI taxonomy): Eukaryota > Metazoa > Echinodermata > Ophiuroidea > Amphilepidida > Ophiodermatidae > Ophioderma > Ophioderma brevispina. The sequence continues at coordinate 16,213 of JAMKCH010005864.1, forward strand.
CGTAAACACGAACTGACTACTAAATAAATGCTCTTGGCGACTCACTCAATAACTTTGCTAATCTTCACAGCTGGGGTAGATCTACTACTAATAAATGTAAATAGTGTTCTAACAGCAAACCCTTCATCATACTCTTAATGACTGTCCTGTTCAGTTAAATCGGGGTCCACTACACTTGGCCCACAATAACATTCTTAATTATTTTGTAAACTTGCCCAATCTGGCCTGTCTTACGACAATTCTTACCAAAGATTTATCATATATTCCCCCGCTATGACGACTTTTCAAATTGATCCAATTTTCCCTGAGTGTACTCAAACTGAGTTAAAACCCGACACTGCATAGTCTGTCTGGCAACAAAGTCTACTTTTTTTATTTTATAGCAGTCTGTTCCATTTGATACGGGCATTGATGCTGCGCATTCGTACAAAACAAACAATCGCTCTTATAATTGGAGAGTATCAAGGGTAATATTATGAAGTCTCATACCTTGCCAGTAAAAATCAGGTTCAAGGGTTTCATCCAGTTTTCCCAAGATAACTCTTCTCGTTAATTTTTTTTCTGGCTACCATTATAAGAAAAGCCCCCATTCAAGTAGCTGATAAACCAAAGGAGCAATTTATTTTTCATGCCAAAGGGCATCACCTTGGATAAGTGCAGTCTCCATCTCCTACAAGTTATCTTTTTCTCTCTGAGCAATTTCCAACTTTTTAAATTGCCTGTTTTACAGTGAATTCTCTTGTTGTACCTTCGTCTTGTATCAATGTTCACGTGTATATTAAAGCATTATCCATGTTTATTAATCACTGTTAATAATTCGTGCAATAATTTGTAACCGTGCTATTTGCCCTGCATGTCGTTTTATTGTCTTTCCGGGGCTAAAATTGGCTTTTATGTTATATTCGTTTCATTGAATCATGTTTGATAATTTAATAAAGAGAGATGAATGAATCATAGTAATTATAAATCATTTAATTTGTTATCATTATTTATTTCAATACAGACTTTGCGATCAGGGAGTTAATGCATTCCCCGTAATTTCTTATCCAACTCTGTATCGCTCTGTTTCTTCTTCCTTTAATTTGGTTTTTTGGTTGAATTGATCAAACATCAGCTCGAGGTGGATGTGTATTTGTGGCAACACTGCTGTCACTTCCTGACCCTCGCCAGTCTAATGTGGATGGGAGTAAAGCTCACACTTGTACTTAATTAGTCAAAGTAATTCGATGCACATCCAGAGAACTTTCTGCTAAAAGCATCCATTGTGGCGGGGGGGGTAAGTCACGCGAACGAGAATGGTCTTAATAGTCATTGTACATTGCAATATATAACATTCTCCATCCAAAGTGTAATTTTATCATGGTAAAATATTCTTACCAAATATGTATTTTACAGGAATTCCTTTGGTTGTGTCAGCGATAACTTTGGGTGCAGTGGTATCATTTACCCCATTGAGCTGAAGTAGTAGTATCTGAAGTCGGTACTATGCACATCTTAAAGACAAAACCTACAAGTATCAGGTACTTATTTCAAAGGGACACTAACCTCACCCTCGATCTACCAATCTGCACCGTCCAGCCGGAGATTTCGATATCAATACAAGCCTACAAACCTTTAGTTTTCTAATTTTATTATACAAAATATTTTCGCTGACCTTCTTTTTCCTTTAACGATCTACAACATAACAAAATGTTTCTTATTTTGTTTTGTTTGCTTTTTGTTTATTTGTTTGTCTTTTTGATACCTTTGTTTTCGTTTTACGGTAATTTGTGGGCTCTTAAAATCAGTGGCGTAACAATGGGGGCCTTAGGGCAAGCTGCCCCCCGCCACAAAATCGTTAAGGTTGAGCAAAAAATGGGAAGTGGAAAAAGGGGAAAGAAAAGAAAAAGAGAAGCAAAAAGAGCGAAAGAGAGAAGAAGGGAAGAGGAGAGAAAAGAGAAGAAGAGATAGGGGAGAGAGAAGTGTGAAAGACAAGGAAGGGAAAAGAGAAAAGCAAGAAAAGGGTAAGAAGAGAAAAGAGAAGGGAAAATGAAAGAAGAAAAAAATTAAAGAAAGATTTATTGTGCTTCAAACGCGTTATTGTTCATTTTGTGCTCTGAGGCACTTCTTTCTACCTTCTAAAAGGGCAAACACGAGCTTCTGGATCCCACCCGTACACCAGAGAAATCTTAAACAAGTTATGTAAAATTTTACTTAATTTCTATGTACATATAGAACCTCATAACAATTGTGTAAATTTACTTAACACCCATTTTGTAAATTAAAACACCTGTTATGTAAAACTTACTTTTACTTCTCATGTAATATTTACACTTTGCCTAGGTATTTATTTACTTAATTGTTCTGGTAATAGTTTTTACTTAACTATTTGTATTTTTTTTACTTAATTGCTTGTATTTTTTGTAACTTAATTTAAAGTATCTTTTACTTAACTCTTGTTAAGTAAAATTTTACCTATTGGTATGAGTTCTATACTTACATCACAATTGTGTAAAATTACACAAAGTTGTTTAAAGATTACACATATAAGTAGTTTTGTCTTTTACCCAATATGCGGTAAACCGTTTCTTACCATAGAAAAACATATGGATGGATTCATTTTTCTCAATCAGCTCTTTTGTTTACACATATCAATCAGTACAGTCCTAATACAAACAGTTTAACAGAATCAAATTGCAGTAAATATCCATGGACCAACAATTTTGGGTCACTGAGAAATTTTGTTATTATTTTTCTCTACAGGGGCTAGCATACACAGCATCATAGGTATATTTAAAGAAAATGGGGCGCCTGGGTGCACAAACTTTTTAGATAAAACCAACCAAAAGGATGTAGTAATTTTATGCTTATAGGTTTGAGTATAATCGGAATTTTGAAAACTGAATTTTTAAAAAAAGATTACCAAATATCCTACAAAAATTCCTGATTTGTGAAAAAAACATGAAAATCCCACAGCACAGAAATATTGACCAAAAATCACCTCACACATAAAAACAAAATCCAATATTTCATTTTAAATTAAACCTTTTGGATACTCAAAAAAATTGTCATTTACTGTATCTAAATACAGCTTAAAAGTGGAACATTTGAAATGAAAATTCCCAAGTTTTTTCTTTAAAAAATACACATTTTGGGTAAAATTTCATTGACCAAACATCATGCACGCTAAAAGACCAATTAAATTAAATATTATAGCTGCGTTCGTTGCAATGGGTATTGTTAATGGCTGCATTAATTTCATTTCCACATGCACAAATATTTATTATACTTCCATTTAAAACAACCATGATTGTTAAACAACTTATTAATCTGCAATATTTAAGAATTACAAAATTAGGACTGCACACAGCGAACTGCATAAGGGGTGCTTAGGGGTCCAATTTTTATTTTTTTTTTGCTGTGCATTATTTTTTTAATGCTGCAAAATATATTTAGTTTATATTGTCTGTCTTTGTTTAGCTTTAGTTGACTGCCAAATGATGAATGAATCAAATCCATGTGTTGTAATTCTTGCAGTTATTAGCAGGGTCCTAGAAGGCCCCCGGCACTAACGAAACCCATACAAAAATGAAAAAAAAAAAATATTAATAGAGTTACGTAATTCTGATTTTCATAATGCATACACCTAGTGACATAAACCAAAGAAAAATAATTAATTAAAAACTTGGACAGTATAATAGGCCCATTGGTGCCATAATATTTTTTAAAATACATATAGCGGTTTGCTGTAGAAAACTATGGTAAAATATACAAAATAACCCTTGAAAATAAGAAAAATGGCATGAGACATTTATTTTTGTGTTTAGTATGGTAAATATATATTCATTTCTTGGTCATAAAGCAATCACCAGAAAGTTTCGCCGGTGGTCAATGTTCATATTAAAATGCAGAAACTAATTAGTTGTTCTTTTTCGCACATTTTGGAGCAAACTTGAAAAATCACTGTTTGCCCCTAGTTTCTTGGGGGGGGGGGGGCACTTAATTCAAAGTGGATATACATGTCTGTTATTATATGGAGGAGGTACCTATCTTTGAACACGGCTGTTTTTTCTTTTTGAGTCATTTTTCATTGGACAATACCTTATGCAAACTTCTAGAGGACTTAATTCCTTTACTTTGGCCTACTCCGCATGTTTTTTGAATATTTTGACTAATTTGGGTGGATTACGGACAGTGCCTTTAACTACTATAGTCGAAACAAAATGGGACAGAACAGAATATTACAAATAACTGAACATTAAACCGAAAAATAAGTGCCCAATGTTGAAAAAATATTTGACTAAAGACGACATTAAACATAAACACAAACAAACTTGATTGTTTCAGGACGCATTTAACTTTCCCGGGATTTGGGTCAGAAGTAGCCCAGATTGAATTTCTAATTAATGTTCATGAAAAGCTCTTGCAGCCGGGACCTTGAAAATCATAACTTCATTTGGTCCTAAAAACGAGTCATTTCAAAGTTTGATTTGATTGTGTGGTCCCCTACTTAAAATAGCGTTCACGAACCCCTGAGAATTTCTAATAGTTTTATAGATTTTGCTAACTTCCTTGCATTCGTTTCAAGAATTATATATGATAACTTGTGCAAAATCTGCCCACAAAACCCCAAAAGGACAATGAAACAATATGGGACATCTTACAAAACTGATGTTGCAACAAGTACAAGATTGACAGTCTAGATACTTGGCGCCCGTTCGTATGGTACAAGTGTCACGCTCGCAAAAAAATTGAACATGAGAAGCGTGAATGTGATGAAATTCATCGGACAGTCGGATGCAAAACGTTCGATTTTTCGTATAAATTTACCATTTGAGCCTTGGAATTATATTTTATAAATCTACGATATAATCAGGGAAACCTAGTCAACCAGCTGTTTGCCGATATGTGTGAAATTGAGGAGGAGCAGGACAGGAGAAAGCAGACATTGATACAATTTACTGGATGTGTGAACGGCGTTGTGCAACAGTGACGGCCAAGGCGTAGGTCGTATAGGCATTTCGTTTGTAATTTGAGCTGTGTGGCAAAACATTCCAAAATTACAAGTGCCGGCCGGGAAATTCAAATTTACCCTGATTTTTGTAAATTTGTAGGTTCGCTACTCATAACATCGAGATAGAGGATGGACCCAGCTTTTACACAGAAATCGCCTTTGAAAAGGGGCAGGACTTCCGAGAGAAAAAGTGAAAAAACTAGATAAAATAAATAAGAAAAAAAATACAGATATCAATGTTATAATTAGCTGTAATTATGCACACAGACAGCCTACGATTTTCCAAAGGGTAGTAATCATTAACCCCCACTGGGCCAGGGAAAGTGTTAACCGTGAACAAATAATTGAAATTTGCAAGTTTTTGTTTTTATTATTTTAGGAAAACTACCGCAAAGCGAATCAAAATTTGTATTCTTGTGACAACTGTACAAAAATCTCAATTTGATACCAGCCTAATGGACGCTTTTAGCACAGGGTGATTCCACCTTTGAAAACAAGTGCCCCCCCCCCCCCCCCCCGGCCGGGTTTTTTATGAATGAAATTTTCAGTTATTTCTAAATTGAAGGTTCTTTGAAGCCTTGTAACATGTGGTGGATTTATCTAAAATTCATTTGGAAAGTTGGTCAATAATGCGTGGTACTAAGACCCCCCCCCCCCGCACTAACAGAAGTGCAAAAACCCTCTATGCAGTTATAGTGTTAAAAATAAATAACTCATAAAAACACACACAAACCACTCAGTATCAATTACTCTTAACCCTCATCTAACGGGCCATTTTTGTAACAACACACCCAAAGGGGCCCCCATGAATCGGGGGTTTGGTTAATCACCCCTTTAATTTCCCTTATTATAGTTGATTATGTATATTTCTTTCCTAGTACTATCAATAAATACAAAAATTCCCATTATGACATCACAAGGACATCATAAGGAAAGTATAACAATATTGGGTGGCAAATTAATTCCTGCTTTGCACTAGGCAAATGGGTACTCACTATGAAAAAGGGATGGTGTGGTTGACATCCCTTTCATCACTTTGGATTATCCTGGAGCTTACCATAATCCCCCAGTGGGTATTGGTTTTGCCATGAAATGAAAAAAGGAGCGTATAAAATGTTATTTAAATTACAAATCGAAGTACACAATCACCTCAATTCTTTCTTCCTTTTTTGGTGTATTGAAGTTATTTTCATGAGAAATAAATCTGGAAAAGGTGAGCTCTTGTACCTCTTTTCGTTTTTCACGCGCTACAGCAATTTATTTTAAATTGGGGGGGGGGGAAGGGGTCACCTCAAACCATATAAGTAAAGAACTACACCCCTAATCCTTCACACTCCTTTTACTGATTGCATTAATGCTACTTCAGTTATAACGCATGTCCCCCAAGGTGCAAGAGATTTCAAATAACAGGTTGCCCTAAAGATATGAAAATTCTGGTTTTGCACTGGTGTTAAAGCTTTTATCTTAAAATATCTCCATCTGAATGGATTAAGCTGAGAACTGTTCGTGGGTACAAAATTGTGAAATTTCGTTATAGGAGCCAAATGGAATTCAGCCTAGTTTTAGATTGGCCATACACCAATCACCTTTTTGTTTCATTTTCAATTATTTCTTAGCCAAATAACAGGTAGGAAATCTATTGATGTCTCATCTAAATGAAATGCACTAAATGTTACCGAAAAGCTGGACGACTCGGAAATCTCTAGTGCACCTTTTTTAAGCTGAACATGACTTTCAGTGCATGGGCTGTGGTTACAAACTTAGTGCATTTTCAGATTCTAGGCACCTTCTGTTTTTATTCATGGTTCCCTAGATATCCTTTGAGAAAAGCTTATCACAAAATATGAGTTGATCCCCCCCCCCCAATCTTGCAGTTTTGTGTATGTAGCAATGCTGTTTCCCATGGTCCATAGGCCACTGTTGGTGTAATTTCTGTAAAATACAAATTGCGAATTCTTAACCAGAAGATACGACCGTAATTTGCACCCTAAACATTGGTACACATGGTTACTAAGGCTAATGGGTCGGATGATATAAAATCTAACATTTTTTAGGTAAGTCGGGGGACAAGGTGGTGGATCACGAAAAATGGCCCTTAACGTGCATAATAAGGGGGGTTCGTTCATGTTTAAGTTTTAAGTGTATCTTTTAACACACATTTTTTGTATTGAAGAACTGTGGAGTTGCGCAAACTTTTGATGACAAAAAAACAATAATGCACTTTTTTTTTTTAATTCTTTTTTTATTGTAACTTATGTTTCCCTGAGAAAATTAGCCGGGGTCAATTACGAGACCCTCCTTTTTTTTTTGATCCACCTTTTTTACCAAAGTTTGCAAAGTCGATGACAATCTAATTCTCGCATATATTTGATCTTTGACCATTGGGTGGGGTTACCCATTGCCTTAGGAAAATCAAATTACAATGAAATTAAAATTAAGTAATGTTTAATTAAACTAATTACATGCTGATATGTAAATAACCTAAAATAGGCCCTGCTTTAACATGGTCAGAAAAAGGGTCTCTCAAAAAATCTACACCACTTTAGTGTGCCTGTTTGTGTTTTTTTTGTTTTTTTGGTCTTATAGGTTTGGTATTTTTTTTAAATCCCTTACTTGTGGTTTGGTCCATTATAACAGTCTTATAATTTTGGAGTGTAATACCAGGAATGTAGCTACAGTGGGCATGGTGGGTTGCGACAGAGCGAGAACCCACACCACTAACACACCAAAATTTAACCTCTAGCTCCCACCCACTCAAAACGAGCAAAAATTGACATTTTAATCATTAATGCAAATTTTGACAATTAATTACTAGTGATTATAAAACATTGTCATAACATCAAAATTCACCTCAGAATCAACTGAACATTTTGGAAAAATATAACTTTTTTTGCCTATCTTGTGAATCATCAACAAAAAAATTTAGGGTGCTAGGATCACGAAAAGCTGGGGTTTTATTATAAGAAAACAGGTTTTTTTTTTTTTTCGGGTTTTTTTCGGTTCAAGAAACCAAGGGCCTTCAGATGAGGCAAACAATCGTTTTTCAACAGCGAGTGAGGAGAGTCGTGGGGACGCAGGCAGAAAAAAAGTGTTTTAAAAACATGACCAATAGGACATTATAGCAAGAATGCATACTTTCATATGACAACCCATTTAGTTCTAAAAATATGCAAGTAGATTATATTAGGGAAAACAGTTGTCCCTGCCAAATAAACACACCTGAAATTTGTAAAGGATTCCCCCACAAAGGGAGGAAGCTGAAGATGGCCTCTTGACCCCCTCCCACTGGCCCTCTGTTATGCCACCGTGGTACAAATTTATTTGTCATTTATTCTGTACATAAAGTACGTGGGTTGTTCTGATGGCTCAATAAAATGACCTTCTCAGTAGTTTTGATTTAAATAGTTGGCAAAAAAGGTAATGCAATGCTTTTTACACAAATTCAATCAGAGCCATATTGCAGGATAGTGGTGGGTGTGGGACTTCCAAAAAAGTTGACTTTTTATGTAAAAATTTTTTTCGTTTTTTTTAACAAAAAAAGGTATTTAATTTTGGACTTTGAACACTCATCACAAAAAAGTGAACTTGTCCAATTTTCTCTAGATTTTGCAAGTAAAAAAAAATCAGATTAAAATAAGTGGCCCTTTTTCCCTTTTGTGTTAATATAGGGGTGTGGACTGCACCCCTGCAGTTGCACCCCCTTGCTACGGGATGAATCAATGGAGCCAGTAGTTAACCAAAGAAAATTTCTACCAAATGACTTCATTTTTCAAAAACTATTTTGCGTAAGTAATTTCACTAGAATGCTTACCAATGCATTTAAAAATCACACATAAGTGAAAAGGTACAAGTGGCCCGTTTTATGTGATAAGAAGTATGTTCGTCCTGTGGATGAGAGAAAATCCGAGCATGCTTCTCTGTAGGACCGCAGATGAGTTCAGACCTAATGTCATTGCTTTGTTCAACAAATCTCTCAAAATATTTTTGGTATAGTGTTCTACAACCAAGCATTTTAAGTGTATCCTTGGAAATTATCCTTATGTCCCTACGTAGAAAGATGAGAACACCATGGTCAACAGCTTCGATAATTAAAACATTTCCATCCATTGACACTCAGCAACCTCTCCATCTGCAACATAAAAGTTGGGAGTGTGATCGCTTCGCTTTAGCACAAGGGTGTGAAATACCTGAAAAAAGTTCAAAGAACACACAAATGGTAATAAACAAAATGAATTACCCACAACAACATGCATGAAGTAACTATGGGTAAATTTTAATTTCGTGGCTGCAGATTTCCCTAATTTGGACGTTTTATGGTTTTGAATGGTGTTGATGAAAGTGTTATCTTTCCGTGTCTGAAATTTTTAATTTTTATCATTTCTATCAGGAAAAAGAAAGGACTTGCAAAATTTGGTCTGATTTTCACTACAAAGTCGCAAGTATTTGTGAAAAATGTTTTGAAAAATCAGTATTAAAAGACAGGTATACAATCATGGGTCAATTTCATGTTTTCTTTCCTCAAACTGGACATTCCCAAACAATGCATGACTTGCAAATATTGAGTTTTTATATGTCCAGCTTTTGGATATAGTGGAAGCCAAAATGGCACAAAATTGGGCCAGCTGGTGTGACTTAGTAGGGTCAAACACATTTGGGGAACCCAGGAGTGTCGCTATATCAAGGCTTAATTTTCAGTACGTTTGAAAGGGCCATCATTAAAAGGCGCTTAGATTAAAGCAATTTAAGTACATATTAGCTTCTAGACCTATGAATGGTAAAGCTAGAATCTACGGTTGCATACAGAAATGTTGTAACAACAAAATCGGATCCCGATGATTCAATGCGTCACTTAAAACCTCACTCGATTATGAATAAACAAAAACACTGGGAAAAGTCAGGGTAACAATACAATTGCATAGTTTAAACACAGGACTTCTACTTACAACTCAGACCCATGGATTCTCCTGAAAAGCATCATAACCAGGAATTGACCTTACCTAAATTCAGCCATACTTAAGCAGTAGTATTTCTGCAGTTTTTTTATTTTTAAAATTTTAAATGCTTCAAGCCTAAGGACATAGAAGCATTCTTTATTAGCAGGATTGCAGTACTGCTATTAGCCGTTCTTAAGCTTCATATGCCCTTAAAAGCAGGATTTTTAGGCTTCTGGTAAGCAGTATGCACACACTAGCAGTATACTGCTTGTAAAATAAGCAGATATATGCTGTTGATGCTAGCGTATATGCTTATGATGATTGACTAGAGTATACTGCTTATGAGGCTAGAGTATATGCTAATAGCGTAGTAGTATACTGCTTTCATTAAGCCTTATTTACCTTCCTATAAGCATTTTTTTTTAGCCGTTACACATACTGCTTGTTAGCAGTTAGGCTTATATGGCTCTAATTAGCCAGTACTGAATACGCAGTAGTAAGGAGATTGTAACCCACCCCCCCCCCTACCACCCTTCCCGTCCACACCACCAGTAAGGCTTGCTTCTGTTCCGCTTATACTGTTAAGTTGTTACCGCAGTATATGGACCTTAATATGTGTTAAGCAGTATTAGTATTTAGGAATTATAAGGCTTAGAATTTACGCAAATATCAGAACGGCCCCAGATTCATTATTAGTAGCTCGTTTTAATGACTAACCCCATACACGAGTACATGAATGAAGCACCCTTCTTCTGAATTTGTCACTTTGTCGTCCTTTCATTTTCAACTTCTAAGATGGAACTTTGGTGCAATGCAATGCACAAAAACTAATTTGATTGCGTTACACCTCTCCGAGTATGTCACTTTATAAATTATAGATTCTCTGGATTTGTTTGTGGAGAAAAATGACAAAACAAGGTCATGTCATTTACTTCTATTGGTTTCCTTACCCTAATTTTAAAAAATTGTTAGAGAGTGCAAATATTTTGGGGAAAAAGATACATTTGAGCCCGTTTTTTTTATAGAATTTGTAGTAATTTTAACCTTGAATTTTTGATGACGACCTTATTTGCCCATTCAAATTTGCCATACATGTAAACATGTCAAAGAACTGTATAATGTTTTTCATTTTACATGTATGCATTTGTCCATGTCCACCTATATCACAAGAAAATGTTCAAACATATGGTTCATTGTGATTTTGGTCTTCTGTTAAGGTCAAAAATTAAAAATACTTGGATTGCGCTGTAAAAAGTTACAGACCCATAAGTGTTTGTCTTGTTACCAGGATTTTAAAAAAATGGGTACAGTATATAATATTTATATTGCCTACATTTACAACATACATGGTACATTGCATATTTTATGGCGACAAAATTCACAATCAAAATTCAAGGTCGTCATCAAAATTCAAGGTTAAAATTACTACAAATTCTATAAAAAAAACGGGCTCAAATGTATCTTTTTCCCCAAAATATTTGCACTCTCTAACAATTTTTTAAAATTAGGGTAAGGAACCAATAGAAGTAAATGACATGACCTTGTTTGTCATTTTTCTCCACAAACAAATCCAGAGAATCTATAATTTATAAAGTGACATACTCGGAGAGGTGTAACGCAATCAAATTAGTTTTTGTGCATTGCATTGCACCAAAGTTCCATCTTAGAAGTTGAAAATGAAAGGACGACAAAGTGACAAATTCAGAAGAAGGGTGCTTCATTCATGTACTCGTGTATGGGGTTAGTCATTAAAACGAGCTACTAATAATGAATCTGGGGCCGTTCTGATATTTGCGTAAATTCTAAGCCTTATAATTCCTAAATACTAATACTGCTTAACACATATTAAGGTCCATATACTGCGGTAACAACTTAACAGTATAAGCGGAACAGAAGCAAGCCTTACTGGTGGTGTGGACGGGAAGGGTGGTAGGGGGGGGGGTGGGTTACAATCTCCTTACTACTGCGTATTCAGTACTGGCTAATTAGAGCCATATAAGCCTAACTGCTAACAAGCAGTATGTGTAACGGCTAAAAAAAAATGCTTATAGGAAGGTAAATAAGGCTTAATGAAAGCAGTATACTACTACGCTATTAGCATATACTCTAGCCTCATAAGCAGTATACTCTAGTCAATCATCATAAGCATATACGCTAGCATCAACAGCATATATCTGCTTATTTTACAAGCAGTATACTGCTAGTGTGTGCATACTGCTTACCAGAAGCCTAAACACTCCTGCTTATTAAGGGCATATTAACCTTAAAACGCTAATAAGCAGTACGCATACTGCTAATAAGGCTTCTATGTCTTATTCATTGAACTTTATTGTACTGCTAAATATGCTTAAGTTGGCTTGAATTTAGGTAAGGGTCAATTGCTGGTATGCTGTTTCAGGATAATCCATGTCCGGGTTGTAAATAGAAGTCGTGTGTATAACCATGCAATGGGTATGTGACACTATTTCCCATTATTTGATATCGGAGTGGAAGTTTTAAGTGACCATTGAATTATCGGGATCCGATTTTGTTGTTTACCAAATTCATTTAGGGCAACACGTAGAGTTCTAGCTTTACCATTCATAGTATAGAACGAAGATGTACTAATTGTTTAATCTACTCCTTTTAATGATGGCCCTCAAACAGTACTGAAAATTAGCCTTGAGATAGCTACACTCCCGGTCCCCAAATGGGTTTGACCCTACTAATCACACAAGCTGGTACAATTTTGGCACATTTGGCTTCCGACTATATCCAAAAGCTGGACATATAAAAACTCAATACTTTGGCAATCATGCATTTATGGGATGTTTCCATTTGCGGAAGAAAACATGAAATTGAACATGATGGATACCTGTCTTTTAATAATGATTATTTTCAAACATTTTTCACAAATACTTGCGACTTGTGTAGTGAAAAATCAACCAAATTTGAAAGGTCTTCTTTTTTCCTGCAATAAAATGATAAAAAATATTTCAGACAAGGAAAATAACACTTCTCACCATCAAAACCATAAACAGTCCAAAATTAGGGAAATCTGCATTTCACAAAATAAAATTTAACCCATATTTTATTTGCACGTTGTTTGTGGTTAATTCATTGTGTTATACCATTTGTTTCTTTGACTTTTTTCAGGTTATGTCAGCACCCTTGTGCTAAAGCAGAAGCGATCAAACTCCCAACTTTTATTGTTGCAATGGAGAGGTTGCTGAGTGCATGGATGGAAATGTTTTTATCGAATCTGTGACCATGTGGTTCTCATCTTTCTACTAAGGACTAAGGATAATTTCCAGGATACACTTAATGATTGTGTAAGAACACCTCCAAATATTTGAGAGATTTGTTGAACAAACAATGACCTTAGGTCTGAACTCATCTGCGGTCCCCCTAATCAGAGAAGCATGCTCGGATTTTCTCTCATCCCGGACAAACTTACTTCTTATCACATAAACGCCACTTGTACCTTTCACTTGATGTGGGGATTTTATTCATTGGTAAGCATTCTAAAGTTGAAATTAATTTACGCGCGAAATAGTTTTAAAAAATGATATCTCATTTTTGGTCAGAAATTTCTTTGTTTTACTGGCTCCATTGAATTCAGGCCCGTACACAAGGGGTGCAACTGCAGGGTGCAGTCAACCTATATTCACAAAAAGGTGAAAAAGGCCACTTATTTTAAGCTGATTTTTTTTTAACTTGCAAAATCGAGAGAAAATTGGACAAGTTCACTTTTTTTGTGATGAGATGTTCAAAAAGTCCCAAAATTAAATGACCATTTTTTGTTGGGGTAGGTCCACTTTTACATAAAAAGTCAACTTTTTTGAAGTCCCACACCCCAAATAAATCCTGCATATGGCGCTGATTGAATTTGTGTGAAAAGCATTGCATTACATTTTTTGCCAACTATTTAAATCAAAACTACTGAGAAGGTCATTTTAATGATGCCTCAAACCCACTTACTTTATGTACTAGAAATAAATTACAAATAGAAATTTGTACCACGGTGGCATAACAGAGGGCCAGGGGGAGGGGGTCAAGGAGGCAGCTTCAGCTTCCCCTTTGTGGGGAATCTTGACAAATTTCAGGTGTGTTTATTTGGCTAGTGGAAAACTGTTTTCTAATATAAATCTAACTTGCACATTTTTTATAAATAAATGGTTGTCATAGAAAGTATGGCATGCTTGCTTATAATGTCCATTCATTTGGAAAAAACTGGTTTCTCGATTGAAAAACATGTTTTCTCAAATGAAACACCTCGTTTCTTAACCGAAACCTGTTTCTTGATAATAACAACCCAGCCTTTCGTGATCCTAGCACCTAATTTTTTGTTGATGATTCACTATATATGCACAAGAAAAGGTTATTTCCAAAATTTCAGTTGATTCTGATGGCGAATTTTGATGTTATGAACAAATGTTTATATCACTGTGAACCATAGGCCACTGTGTTGTAATTTCTGTTTGTTTATGCAGTCAGAAAATACCAAATTAAGTAGATCGATTTTGCACGTAGTATTAGGCACACATACTCTACTTAGGCCATCCGTTCAGATGATATAAAAATTTAAAACTTTTTTATTTTGAGGTAAGTCGGCGGGGGGAAGAGACTGTGGAGCATAAAAATAATGCCCCTTTATAATTTCCATGCACACAAAAAAAAACTTTTTTTTTTTGCTTTTCCTTGCACATTGTACACTCCAGGGTTGTAGGTACCACCTTTTTAGTGGTGGGTGTTATTTGACGAAAATTTGATATTTTATAATGTTATGCCTAATTAATTGTCAAAATTTGCATTAAATGATTAAAATTGTCAATTTTTGCTCTTTGAGTAGTGGGATCTAGAGTTAAAATTGGTGTTTTTTTGGTGGGTTCTGTCGCCCACCACCGCCCACTGTAGCTACATTCCTGGTACACTCAAAATTTAAACTGTTAAGAATGGACCAACCAAAGTAGGGATTTGAAACATTTTAGGATTTTTGAGAGACCTTTTTCTGAACCAATTGTTACAGGCCTATTTTAGGTTATTTACATATCAACATGTAATTAGTTAATGAAACATTAATTTTAATTATCATTTGTATTTGATTTTCTACAGGCATGGGTGACCCCACAAATGGTCAAAGATAAAATATATGCAGAATTATTTGTCACCGACTGTCCCTTTGGTGCATAAGGAGGGTCCAAATGGACCCAGGCTAATTTTCTCGGAAACGGATTATAGAATTTCATTTTTTTTGTCATCAAAAGTTGCACAACTCAAAGTTCTTCAATGACAAAAAATATGGTGTTAAAAGATAACACTTAAACATGAACGAACCCCCCTTATGCACTTAAAGGGGCATTTCGTGATCCACAACCTTGTCCCCCGACTTACCTAAAAAATGTTGAGATTTTTATATCATCCGAACCGTTAGCCTTAGCAATCCATGTGTACCAAATGTTAGGTGCAAATTCGGTTGTATCTGTAAGAAATTCGCAATTTTGTATTTTACAGAAATTACACCACAGTGGCCTATGGGACCATGGGAAACAAGCAATTGCTCATAACACAAAACTGCAAGATTGGGATCAACTCAGATTTTGTGAATAAGCTTTTCTCAAGGATATCTAGTGAACCATGAATAAAACAGAAGGTGCTAGAATCATGAAATGCACTAATTTTGTATACCAGCCCATGCCACTGAAATCATGTTCAGCTTAAAGGTGCAACGAGAGATTTCAAGTCGTCCATATTTTCTGTGATATGTAGTGATTTCATTTAGATTAGACATGCAATAGATTTCCTACCTTTTATTTGGCTACAGAAATAATTTAAAATGAAAACAAAAGGTGATTTGTGAATGCCAACTTAGAAAACATAGGCTGAATTCCCTATTTGCTCCTATACGAAATTTCACAATTTTGGTACCCAAGAAACAGTTCTCAGCTTAATCCATTCAGGTGGAGATATTTTAGATAGAAAGCTTTTTCATATCTTTTAGGGGCACCTGTTATTTGAAATCTCTTTGCACCTTGGGGGACGTGCTTGATGAAGAGCATTAAATGCATCAGTTAAAAGGAGTTTGAAGGATCTGAGGGGTGTAGTTCTTTACCTAGGGTATATGTTTTTGAGGTGACCCCCCCCCCCAATTTAAAATTGCTGTAGCGTGAAAACGAAAAGAGGTACAGAGCTCAACTTTTCAGGATTTTAG